>OY979703.1:29546476-29622174 GCA_963855925.1 Inga laurina | reverse complement strand
GGCTTGAGCAATAACGACTAAGGAGAAGCATTTATAATATTTAAGATACAAAAATCAGGTTTACATTTAGATTTTGTGAACGATATTTGGACCCTAGCTCGCGTGTTACATGAGAAATTTCAATACACTGGCTTATTTGATTCCATAAGTACATGACCCATTAACATATTAAATCAACTAATTTCCTTTATTCTTTTGAATTTTATAAATTAATTAAGAAAAAGCTTACATTTACGATGATAGAGATTATAACTCCCCTTGACCTTATTTATATGATACTATCAACATGTTTCCCAGTAAAATAAATAAATAAATTTTATTAATTCTGTCTTAAAATTCAATAAATTTTTAAATTTATCCCTATTTAATATAAAATAGTAATTGAGATGAGAAGTATGAGAATAATAATTATATATAAAATTTTATATGCATATAATAAATTAATGAGATAATATATGTGAAGGACAAGTACGATTTCGACTCTTGGCCCAATGACGGTCATTCCGTCATTGTGATTAAACAAGAATAAGTATTGGCAAAAAAAAAAAAAAAAAAGATTAAACAAGAATAAGATGAGAATGTATCATGCATGTAACTCACAGAGAAGTATTTTATAGTTTTTTTTATGATATGGGAAACATATTAATGAAGTGTGAGGCTTTTTTTTTTTTTTTTTGACCAGGGGGGGTGTGGGGATCTCACGTAACCTCCATAAGGCCCACGGTGTTTGGAGGGCCCAGCAAAGGATGACAGTTTAGTTGTTGGGGTGGTGATGAGCACGCGCCCGCAAATGAGTGGCAATGGCATGGCATGGCAATCACTAACTGTTCTGAGTCTTAACAAGATGCAAGTCAACATCAACGGATCTTATACCCCTGTTCCGAATCATCTCTGATTCTCTCTATGGTTCACACTTTTTAATTTTTGGTAAGGCATACAACTTTTTGGAATTTGGATCTTACATATAATTCCTAATATTTTTTTTTTTTGCAATAAATACTGAAGTCCATTATGTCAAAAGGACATTACACTCCCCTTGTGGGATTTCCAAGTCCCACATCGGTGGTTGTGTGTGTGAGTCTGTGTTATATAAGTTGTCGCATGCACTGTTTGGTTACCACCCGCGTTAGGTGGTTTTGCTTTTAGTGTGTGTGTTGACCAAAAAAAACATTGCGCTTTGCGTGTGTGACCTTATACCGTAGTGGGACCTTCTTCGGGTCGCGCTTGGTGGTCCCCTTATGGGATTTCCAAGTCCCACATCGGTGGTTGTGTGTGTGAGTCTGTGTTATATAAGTTGTCGCATGCACTGTTTGGTTACCACCCGCGTTAGGTGGTTTTGCCTTCAGTGTGTGTGTTGACCAAAAAAAAAAAAAAGGACATTACACCAAATTCAAACTTGCTTTCCTTCGTCAACCTCCACCTCCTAAATAAGAGGAGAAGGTTGATAAAAAAGACAAAAAATTTCATCTATCCTATAAGAATATTTCACTAATTGGTAAGCACTATACAGACCCTCCTTGTATACATGTGCTACAAAAAAGACATTTCCTATGAATATGAAACCTAATTTCATCTATGATGTCCTTAAATGGATCATCTCTATCACAACCCCTAATAGCACAATTAATTGCTTCAATACAATAAGAAAACAAAATGATCTTCTTAAAACCCTTAGACCACCACAAATTGAGACCAGGTATAAAACCAATCAGTTCCGCAACTACTAGAGGATCGTTGGTTAGTTTGCAGCAAAAACCCTTGAGCCATCTATTTCCTTGATCCCACATGTAGCCACCAAAGTCGCTTCTACCCCCATCAAGGACAAAACCATCTACGGCTATTTTGACGATGTCCACCTAATCGGGTTTCGAAGTGTGCGTTGCTGTGTACTCCCTCTTATGTGCAGCATAAGTCACAAGAATTTCTTGATCCGAGTATGTTCTAAAAAAACTTTGGTTTACATTTAGAACCTCATTTGGGTTCTCGCTACGAAAGAGCTTGTTGCAACGAGAAACCCAAATATTCCAGTACCCCTGACATTTCAAAGTTTATATTTAACCCCTTGATTTTATATTTTTTATTATAAAACCCATGCTGTTATTATACCATTATATTTTTAGTTGAAATTGTCATGTCAGATTAATAGAAGATACATGGCATCCTACATGGCTTCCAATGTAAATTACAAATTTTTTAAAAACTCCATGAACTTTAACTAGTTACAGATAGCCCCTGAACTTTGATCAATTACACATAATTGCTCTAAACTTTGATGAATTACAAATAATGTAAGTTTTGTACTAAAACATATCGTATAACTATTTATCATGAAGTGTTTACTTATTTTTCTTGGGATAATTGAGCATTAGATAGTATAAAAATGTCATTATCATCATAAACGTTTAAATATTATATTTATGTTAGAGGATAATTTTTACCCTCATTAATTCTTTATTAGCAATACATATTTTTTTCTTATATCAATGGTTCAACATTTATTTTTATATTTTTAAAAATATTTAATTCAAAAATGATAGTAAAAATTTTAATAAATTTATTGAGATGATAAAAGTAAAGACAGGGAGTTTTTTAAATTTAAATTTTAAAATGTAAAGGGGTTATTTGTAAATGATCAAAGTTCAAGGAGTTATCTATAGCTGGTGAAAGTTTCGGGAGTTTTATAAAACTTGTAATTTACACAGGATGTTACGTGTCATCTATTAATATGACATGACAATTTTCATTAAAAAGAAAATGGTAAAATAATGACAAGGGGTTTATAATAATAAAAAAAAGGTTATGAGTGTTAAATTTAAACTTTGTAATATATCAAAGGGTTATATGCAACTGAACCAAAGTTCTAGGAGTTTTAGTTTTGGATAGTTGGTTATCATATTTTTGGGATTATTGTATATATTATAAATGTTGTAAATTTGGATAGTGTGATGTAATCCCCGATATGGGAAACTGAAACGAGCGAATATGCCTTGTAAACCCTTGTGGTAACTAGATGAATCCTGAGAGTCGCCGGGAATTTTGCTATACACTCTAATATTTTTGAATGGAACCAAACTGCATAGTCCAGATATATTTGAAAGTTGAATGTGAGACCGTATTGATCTGGTTTTGGAAAAAGTTTTTGAAACCCCACTTTGTCACAAGACCGAACCCTATCTTGAAATTGGGACTTTCAATAAGTTTTGAATTACCCATTGGTCTCTAATTTAACTTAATGAAGCATTTTCGAATTATAATTTTGGCTATTAAGGTAGGGGGTTACACACAAGGCATTATTTGTCATAAAATAGCAAGGTTTTTAACAACATTATATGTTTATAATTTCTTCTCCAACGAATTGCTTAGAATTTCCTACGAGTAGGAAATGTTATATTAGAACCATATTAGATTTGAGAATTACGATCATCGAAGCGTTGGACTAGCCTTGTATAACATTTCTATGATCTCAATTTGGGATTTTAACCTTTAGAACCTCTAGAAAACTCCTAAATCTATGACAATTCTTATTTTTCAAATAACAGATTCAATGCATGATAAATTATTCTTACTTAAGGTATGATATCGAAGATCCCACCATTGGTTTTTCCTAAAAGGTTTTCTTGAACAAGCTCACAAAATTTCGCAACGATCTAATGGTGGACTTAGTCAAACTTGTTAATTCTTTTTTCTAGGGTTTGTTTTCCACGTTCCATAAATTCATTCGTTTTCTGGGCTTTGTAACTCATAACCCACGATAGTAATTTCTAATTCAACCATTGAAAGTGACAGATTGGATGTCTTGAATGGGCTGCCCGATCCAATGGTTAATAAGAACACAAATGATATTTTACTGAGGTTGCCCCAATTGAATGCTAAAATAGAAAAGTTGCATCTTGAGTCCACCTCACTACTCCTATTTATAGGTGCTAAGAACTTCCTCCATCTCCTTATTTAGTTAACGTGTGACTTCTTAGTCTCTTTTATTTTATTATTTATTTACTTATACACACATAATTAAAGTTAAAATTAAATACTCTCATTTAATCTCTACTAACTTTGTTATTTTATCTTTTCTAAATAAATTCAATAATAATATTGCTCAATTATATTTTTATTAGACTTCATTTAACTTTAATATTTTTATTTATTTTAGATCTGTCTTCCTTATTCAAACCACTATTTACTAAATTATATTTACTGTTAAATATTTTCTTTATAAGATTATCTAAGTCATATGAATGAAAATTTAGGATGTTGTACCCGCTTCATCTTAAGCATGTCACCAAGGAAAGCTTTCAAGGGGTGGTTGACAAAGTTAAAGCGAGGTTATCTAGTTGGAAGGCAAATGCTCTTTCTTTAGCTGGGCTCTCTACTTTTGTGTCATTGATGATGACAGCAATTCCTAGCTACTCTATGCAAACATCGCATCTCTTAGAGGCAACTTGCGAGAGCATCGAGAAGAGTAATAGAGGTTTCTTATGGGGTACGACTCTAGATAAACTTAAAGCTCATTTGGTAAATTGGGATATAGTTTATAAGAGTAAGAAAAACAAAGGCTTGGGAATGAGGCACATGCAGTTACAACATCAAGCTTTCATGATAAAGCTGGGATGGAGTATAGTTAAATGTCGAGACGATCTTTGGGTGAAAGTTCGCCGTAGTAAATATAAGTGTGGAACCGATGTGTTCCATCAGGTTGATGTTAACTGACCTGGTTCTAACACATGGTCAGGTATTAAAGTAGTCTGGGAAAAGGTTCAAAGTGGAATTCAAGTGGATCCTGCAGGGTAAATAGTGAGATGGCTACATGATTGAAATGGAAATCTTTTTGTTAAAACTGCATATAATTTACTTGTTGCAACAGAGGATAGTGAAGAGTTGCCTTGGCAGAAGGTGTGGAAGCTTAACACTATTCAAAGGTGCAAATCGTTCCTTTGGCTAGCTCTTCACGACAAACTTCTTACTAATGTTGTGAGAGTGAGACGTGGCTTTAGCTTTGACGGGATTTGCTTACGGTGCAAGAAGTGTGATTTTTTATGGAAAGATTTGGTTCCTCGTCTTGAGTAGAGACGTTTTCTTGAAGCTGATAGGAAACAATGACTAATTAGAAATATCAGTAACCAAGGTGCCAATTATCGAGATTGGTGGAGCAAGCTTTTTGCAACAGTATGTTGATTACTTTAGAATCGTCGAAATGAATGGATCATCGAACAAAAGATTATCACAAATGAGTTGCTCATTTCTAGGGTAAAGTCGATCCTTGCAAGCCTGAATCATGCCAGATCGAGACTGGGGGGTGAATCTCTTTGGTGGGCAAATTCAAGAGAAAATGACCTACTAGACCGCTCCTCTGTTAGGTTGGACGAGGCTGAATGTGGACGGGGCATATGCGCTAAAGTCTGGTACTGGGAGTAGTGGTGTGCTCCAGGATGATAGAGGGAGTTTCATAGAGGGCTTTATGTTTTCCTTTCAACGTGATGCTGATAGCTTGCTAGCTGAATTATGGGGGTTGTTGCTAGGGTTAAAGATGGCATGGGACAGAGGGGAACGAAAAGTAGCTGTGAGTTGGATGCGTCAGAGGTGATCCAATCGGCCGGTGGATGAGGATGATATCAGTGCTCATCCAAAGGTTGATCTGATTCAAAAGATACAAATAATGCAGGAACGAAAATGGGTGGTTGAGATCGTACTGATTCCAAGAAGCGCGAACAAATTAGCTGTGGATTTTCTTCCTAAACAAGCTTTGAGTACTACCCCGATGTATCTTCCGATTGTGTCTTTATCTGATAACTTGTCTGCTGTTATTCAAAATGATATTGTAAGTATCCAAAATAGTCTAGATAGTGGTAGTTGAGGGTATGCCCTCCTCTTTGAATATCAAAAAAAAAAAAAAAAAAAACCATGAAAAACTCCTTAAAAGACATTTATCAAAGAATCTCTAGTATGCTAATTAGTATTATCGTCAAACTCGCAAGTTGACTTTCTGAATTTATCATTTTTACATTTCTATCTTATAAAATTGTGTCGAGTCATTCTTAAACTTGTGATAGTTGTAAATTCGGTTAAACTTACAAGTTCATACACCGAGTTTACCGTTTTTACATTTCTAACTTATAAAAGCATGTTAACCCACTCTTAAACTCATACTAACTTTTTCAATTTGATCATACTCAATAGCTTTATATATGAATTTTATTAAAAACTCTTTGTTGAGAATGATAAATTATGAATGTTAATGGATTTAATTTCAATTATTTGTATTTAAAATATATTGAAATCAAATTGTTGTCATTTTTATACTTTAATTATTTAATTATACATTATTATTACCTATTTATTGATAAAAGTAAACTCTTACAAATTTACAGTTCAAATCTACAATACGATTTTATGTTGCTGTCATGAGTTTACTTAAAGTAATGAGTAATGACCTTGTAATCTGGTGATATAAAAAATTTTTGACACCAATAAAGATTGGTCTAGTTGGTAAAGAGTTGACTTATAACCCACAAAGTTGTGAGTTCAAATCCTGCTACTGATGTAAAGGTCTTATTGATGAACTATCAATAAATACCTCTGTAGGCGCTTTTTGAGTTTGGAGGTATGTCCTGACCCTAGTGAGCCCTCATAATCCAATTCACCTATACTTTCAAATATATAAAAAAAAATTTCTGCAATGAGAGGTTGTTTGCTCGCATGTGTTTGACCAACCATTTAGTAGCTGGCTAAACGTTCTGATCCAGAGGTTGTAGAGTGGCAGATCTGAACTTTGGTATGTGTTTCCCGAAATGGAGCCATGCCTAGATTGGTTTTTCAGGCTGGCGGATCTAAAGGTGGAAGATTTTGCTTTGAACTCCTTTTTTGTTTCATGAATTTTGGGTTTTGAATCTTGGAAGATTTTGCATGTCATCCTCTACAGACCTTCTCCCTTCCTTCTCTGTCCCTCAAATCCACAAAATCAAATATCCTTAATTTACTGATCTCCGATCCTCTTCGGCCTAAATATGGGGTCTTCTAGCTAATTGTGTTTTTTAGAACTCTTATAATTATTATTATTATTGTGAACTCTGATCAGATGTGGTATTGTGCATTGTCCATAGGAAGAGTTTTTTTCCCCCTCCATATACAATGACATTTTGATCTGCCATGGAGGTTGTTGGTGGCGGCGGCGCGTGGTGCGTTGATGTTCGTGGGTTGCATTTTAATTTTGTTTATTTTTTTTTTCCTAATGTCCAGGTCAGTATTGGTTTACACATTTATTTTGCCACTTCATCTTATTCAGTCATTATAAAACTTAACAGCATTACATGTAAGTAAATTTAACACCATTAACCCAGCTTCATATCATTTTTAAATTATAAGGACTAATGGTTTTATAAGGAATAAACTTGAGGGATCAGAACCATTGACTTACAACTTCATGGATTAAAATCAAAATGAAAATAAATTACAAAGAACAAAAATTGTATAAACCCAAAGATTAAAGATGATATTTTAATTAAACAAATACACATTTTTATTTTTTATGTTAAAAAATATAAATTTTTTATAGATGACTATTTTTTTTATTTTTATAGATTAATTTTTTAACTCAGATTAAATATATGAACGAGTAGCAAATATGAAACATGGCTTTGTGTTAAAGAAACACAGGAACCAATATCAATGTTCCATTGTCATGTTGATGAAGGCTAAAAATTTCTCATGCACGTCACGAGTCACGAGTTCGAATCTAACATATCCAACCAACATTAAGAGACATAGGAATCAATAAACTGTTGATTAAGATATTATGCGATCTCACCCATAAGGAGAATAACATAAATTTAAATTTTAAAAAACGTATTTATTAGAAGGACTTTAACCTTACGGTTCTTAACTCAAGAGAGATTATGGTTAAATCCAAAGTAACTTTGGGATACTATGAGTTTATAAAAAAAACCACAAGGAAAGCATCATGCTGAGATAAACAATGATCGAGTAGCTGTAAATATTCAAGGAGATGAAACAAAGCAAAGTTATTATTTGATTGACATCAAGTTGTGTGCATAAAATAATTTCCATTTGCGATTATTAAATTAAATTGAGGAATTATTACCTTGATCTTGCCCATCTTCTTGGCTTTTTCATTTTTTTTAATTATTATTTTTGGTTAAATAATGTCGCTTTTTGGTCGTGCCCTCTTTCTTGCCTTATTGGCTCTTGGGTATGATCGTGCCCACTATTTGTGATTATTAATTAAAGATTTAAATAAATATATAAATTCAGCAGTAGTTGGTGGCTATGGCGCAAAAAAAAAAAAAAAAAGAGTCAGTCGTTGGTGGCTGAAATTCTTTTGTCAATTGTTTGAATTATAGAGTGATTAAATATTTACTAATTGATTAAGGAATGAGATTGGATCAAATAGTCTAATGCCGGATTTTTAACGGGACATATTAACAGTTTGGTGCAGATTAGAAAACTAGTTTCATAATTGAGTCTGGTTGGGTTAAAGTTGAGCATCATGAAGTCAGAACCCAAAGTTAGAACGAAAATTAAGACACTTTTTTGAAAACTAGATGGCTTTTTGGGCATTGGTGGGGAAGACTGAAAATTTTTTTAAAAAAAACTATAAAAAATTTAAAAAGTTGACCCGCTAAAAAGGTATATGTTTTGTGACCATTTTATAGTCTTATACGTTATTTTCCAAATTGGCGTGCCCCACGACTTTTAAAACATTGTAAATATGTTGGCAAAAAAAAAAAAAATATTAATGTGACATATGACAAAATTAAAATTAATAAACTAAAAAATTAAAATATTTTACTTAGCTTTAATAATATGTCGTATCATAATGATATAATACCTTTTTATAATATATTGATTTGTCTATATATATAAAAAATAAAACAAGCGAAATCAAGAGTATACTTCTATGCATCTTAACATAATATATCACAGCCTAGCCCATTTAAAAACAAACATCTTCATTAAAACTTTATTAATAATGAGACTGTGAATTTAAATCATAAAACATATAATGGGTGTATGAGTTACTATCTTCTTTATAATGTAAATTGTATTACAGATTAGGTCATATATTTAGGAAAATAGGAGTGTAACAAAAAAAAAAAAAAGTTCCATTTGGTTTATTTTATAAGATATTTTTAACCAATTTATATATATTAATAAAAACAGTTAAAAACATTAAATTTGTTATAAAATTTAAGTAATTGTTAATATTATTTTTATTAAACACGCTAAATTTCAACATCATATTAATTTATACTATTTATCATTATTCTTATTAAATACTCTATCGGCATATATGAAAAAAATTGAATGCTTATTAAAACTATTAAAAAGTGACCAAAAATATCTACTAAAAATTGCCATATAAAATGGATAGGAAAGAGTATAAAACATAGTAAATATTACTATCTCGGATTCATGACTTACTCTTACCATAATTTACACCATGAACAAAATTTCCTATTAAGAAATAGATGTAGTATATAGGCATGTTTGGGAGAGCTTAATTTGAGAAAATAAGCCTAATTTACGCAAGCCGAGAAAAAACTCCTCTCACGTACTTACCTCGTATACCGTGAATCACGAATTATAAACACTTATTACCCAAAAATAAACTCTTCCAAACGAGCACTATAACATTTAAGAAACATACTACTTTGTTGTAAAGTAAAAAGTGACCAGCACCCAATAACACTAATAACCATTTAACACCTACAATGCTACAACGCATGTAGGGGCAGACACGTAATGCACTTTGTGAATTTATTTTTCAAATCCAAGTAATTGTCACATGGTTACCACTTATTCGTCCATGTACCACACTATTATTAATTAATTAATGGACGAAACCACTTTGTTATATTGGCTGGTTCATTGGACACAATTTATTGAGTTGGATATTTTTCATTTACCCTCTACATTCAATTCAATAATGCTTCTTTCTCAATTGTTATGCCATATTTTTTATTTCATATTTCATAGCCATATTGTTGGATTATAGTTAGATTTTATGTTCATAACAATGATATGACAAACCTCACAATTTAATGTCTGTTTGGATTAGCGGTGGAGAAATAGTTTTGTTTACAATCTGACTTTTACAAATCTGTTTGGATTAGTGTTTGAAAAACTCATTTAAATAAAAAATGATTAAAAATGGCATGAATATTATTGAATAATATATACACACACACACATACCTCTATATATATATTTATATATATTATTTGTATATATTGTGATAATTGAAGTGAAAAAATATAAATAAAATTTGATAAATAAAAAAAGTTCAATTATTATTAAAAAAATCTTATAAAAAAAGATAGTGCTCCAACTAATTATGAGATTTTTTTAATGTAAGGAAATTTTTTATTTTTCTTGAAAAGACTAAGAATTTTTTTTAAAAAAATATATTTAATATTGTAAATATTTTTTTTTTGGGTTTTCCCTAAAAAAAAAGAAGCCAATTAAATAATGTTACAGTATAGTTAATATCACCCATTGAATATTGAACATTAAATTGCCTCCACCGTTGGATTGATGATGCCCGCATAGATAAAAACCAGAAGCAGCTTCACCCAAGCAGAGAAGCCCCTTCCATCAATTTCTATAAGAAGCTGCTTTTTTTCATTAAGCCCAGTGGGAGCAATCTCAAATGGAGGCTTACTAAGACCTATGTGCTTTTGTATGTTTTGGACAGCCAACTGGACTTTTTTTTCGCCCAGCCAGCCACGTTCCCAAACACATCCTTATATTATATTGTATTACGTAGGGGTGGAAATAGGTTAGGTTTTACCTAAATAGGCCTGGGCCTGCAACAGATATTCAAAGCTTGAGTCTAGGCCTGAGCCTGTATGTAGGTTTTTTTTAAACCTGAGCCTGGGTCTTCAAAAAGCCTGACAAGGCCTGAAGCTTGTTTACAGGCCTACTTAAATAATATAGCTCTTTAAATAACATTTAAAACATATACCTCCAAATTCATATATAACCCTTCATGCTTATAAACAATCATACATTATGTCTTAGAAGCCTAATATCCATTTTTATCGTAATATAAGGGCTTAGTAAGGAAAGGAAAAGAATGTCTAATGATAACAATTATCCGAGCAAATATGAATAAGAAAAATTAATCTTTTGTTAACTAATGAGATATATTTTTTAAAATAGACTAAGTAAAACAAATAACATGTGATACTATATTTTATCTCTTTTCCGACATAAATTGGGTCAAACTCCTATTACTAAAATTATAATATTTTATTTGACACTAAAATAAACTCATAACAATTATTATACTTCAATGGAGGGCCAAAATTAGGGGAGAGGGAGTGAGTTAGTGTTGCTATCTCAAGCAATGGAAGAGAAGAGAGGTATGGATGAATGATTTATGCGAAAGTAATGGTTGAATGTAATGACGATGATATGTAAAACTTATAATTAAGGTTAAGTTAGTAAATTTATGAATAATTTATAAAATTATTTATATTATATTATATATACTTATATAGTAGAACAAATTTTTTTAAAAAAAAAGTTAAATAGGCCAGGCCTGTGGGCTTGTAGGTTAGGCCTTATGAAAATAGGCCTGGCCTATTTATCTAAATAGTATTTATCTAAATAGGCCTAGCAATATACCTGAGCCTGAGCATGGCCTATTTATTAAGTATGCTAGGTTAGACTTTATGTAGGTTAGGTTGTAGGCCCCTATTAGAGGTCTGGCCTATTTCCATTCCTAATATCACGTAGCTACTTTTCAACAATGCGCTTATACCGGTAGCATTTAAACCCTTCCCAACCAACTTATAAACGAAGAGTTTACCGTTTATATCAGCGTATATGTGGCGGATTTTTTTTGTTCTTCTCTTTCAATGCCATTGCCATTAGCTAATTAAAGATAACGTCTCCAGTTTTTTCAATTTCTTTTGTTTAACTTCTTTTGATGTTTTAATTGTATTTAATACGATTTTATACAATTTTCTTTAATTCTAAATTTTGGATATTAAAGTGTTGTGCAAATTGACATTTTCATACTTTATATGGTTCTCTATTTATATACAGCAGCTGATCTTTTTAATAATTCTTGGTTCATTGTATTAAGAAAATGCATTTAATACTACTAGTATAAATTATTATAATATTTTCCCACAAATCAAGTGCAAGTATTGGTTTAGAATCTTTCTTAATTATAAAATATTGACATTACGCATTACTTGCTATCAAATGAATAAATTTGTTATTTTAAATATTATTCTCAGAACATATTTTTTAATTCTAAAAATAAATTAATAAAGGACATTATATTACTTTTTTTCACTAGAATTATTTTTCTTACATAAAGTTTTACAAATATAAAAAAATAAAATTCAATTACCAAAAAAGTATATATTTTTAGTCTGAAGGCAAAAAAAAAAGTATATATTTTTAGTCCTTTTTAAAACATTAATGATCACTTAGTGGAGAAATTGCAATTAGTATTCTCTCTCTTATTATATTTAAATTTTACATGTATAAATGCCACATGGCATTAAGTAGTGGTAAGGGTAAAATAAGACAGATAATATCCCAACAAAACATATAACTTGTTGTAAATATGATATGGTGTGGATGTCTGTAAACTATCCAACTCTTGACTTTTCATATGCCATTCACTCCATAATCTCTCACTCTTAGAATTCCATGTGTTCAATGTTATAACCTTATAACTTTCCCAATGAATGGCTAATGGGAGTTTCTTATGATTAATACCATTATGCTCATCTTTATTTTCTTGTAACCATATGTATAGAATTCAATGGTTAAAGGCCTATAAATAGAGGTCATGTATAATGTATTGGTACTAATAACAATGAAGTAAATAAGAACTTCTCCTTACCTTCTCTCCAACTTTCTCTCATCTTCTTCATCTCCCTCTTCCCTCATCCCTTATATTTTCCCGATTTTCATAACACGTTTTCAACATTAATTCACTCAGAAGACCTATGGTCTAGTTTTCTATCTCTTCTACTATCTAACTTTCTCATTTCCATACTATGTTTTATATTGTTTATTTTCTATGTTATTTTATTTTTCTAATCTACATTATCAATATATTGTTCTATATTATTTTTATCATTTTTCTTTTACGCTATCTATTTTTATCCATCTACTTGTTATCTCTTACATATATTTGGAATAATCTAAGCCATTATATGGAATTAAATAGATTCTTTTATCGATTGTTTTATACATCGGGTTCCATGACTAAGATTTGAGATTATATTATCCTTCGCAAGTTTTCTTTCCTTTCACTTTTATTTATCATTTCCGTTAATCTCTTATTTTGCAAAATTTATATTTATTTATTTATTTTATATTCTAGTATTCTTTATATTTTATGTTATTATATTATGTTATTTCATTTTTTTATACTTATTTAACATTTATATTTTATTAACATTTTATGTTATATATTATTGTTTGTTTCTTTATTTTATGTTGTTTATTTCATCTTGTTTTATTGTTATTTTATTTACATTTCATTTATTTATGTTAGTACATTATTGTTATATCATTATATGAATCTTTTATTGTCATTTGTTTATTATATTACATTAATATATAATAGTATTATATATGAGCATGTAATGTGGTCTATATGATCATGGACTTATCTATTATTTATATTTGATTATGAATTTGAATTTACTTAATTATTTTCTAGTATTTTAATTTTATCGAAAGGCCAAAAGCCATAATATTCTTGATTTCGTGATCAGATGGCCAGAAGTCACGTCACTTTTGTAATAGCTCTTATAAGAAAGAGCGCTATTGGTTTCATTAAATTGCAAGATTGACAAGAAAAATTTTGGCACTTTGATGATTTAATTGTTACAAATATCAAAGCCCTGAAGGCTAAATGTTCAAATATCAAGCTAAACAAAAAAAAATAGCTTTGCAAGATTTTGCTATGGTCCTAAAAACCAATATTTAGAGAAATTGATGATGCTATTGAAAGTAAAGGTAAAGAACATATGCAAGGGTGAAAATGAATATGATCACATTGCATTTGTGGAATTGATAGTTGAAAGCTAAAAATACTTTATTTTAGCTATTAAACTACAATCGTGGAAACAATAACATTTCTAAGGTGATTAAAGTTATGAGCAAATATCATATTATGACTAGAAGTCATATGGATAGAAAAAAAATGGTATAATATGACCAGAAGTCATATAGACTAATATATACTAATTTATTGAAAATAAAGATCAAAATGGCTGTGAAGCCAAAAAGATCATGAGATATTCTGAAAAATATCAAAATTAGTTATGACGCTTAAAGCAATAAGTTATGGAGAAAGATGACCAGCTTGTAAAGCCAAAAGAAATAATTGTAAGCCCTGAAGGTTATATGATTTTGATTTTGATTAGTGTTTAAATTTAAATTTAAATTCATTGTAACTAATCTGTAAGAGAGAAATTATTATTTGATATTGTGATATCGGCATGAGTGATATTTAAAATCAAATAGAGAAAAAGGTAATTAGTTGTCATTTTAAAATTTCAGTATATGCCAATTTATTTATAAATGTAAATATTATGGTGTGTGGATGTTTATGATTTCATGGCCTTTTAGGATTCTAACTACCTCATGGTTAATCCCTATAACTCTCATATCAAATGGTTTTCAATATTTATTTATATAACCTTCAATTATACAATTAAATTGTTTGATTACCTTCTTTATGTATAATTGTACAATTTATTTATAATTTTAAGTATACTGTGTATGTGAATACTATTCATACATCAATGGAGTTTATCACCTCTATTTTCTTCTTGGGCCTTGTATTTCTCTGTTGCACCAAAGATTTCCCAACAAATATTCAAATCATATACCTCAACATCAAGGTACTTTCTTTCATTATTAGTCATATTTTTCATTTTAGTTGTCTTCCATCTCTTTTCTCTTCTTGAGCACTATTATGTTGCTTTACATATATATGCAATTTTTCTTAGTTCCAAACTTTCATTATTGAAAGGCATACAAATACTCTTCAATTTGTATTTTATTTTAGTATTGATAATTTATTGCCTCCTCTCCCAAGTCATTGTATTGACATTTCTTCTACTCCTTAGCACTGTTATATGATATGTGCAAGTTTGATACATTAATTATGATATAATATATAATATAATATACATTGAAATCAAATTGGTTTTACGTGACATTTGTGGGGAAAAAAATCCTATATCATATTTGAATTAAGAGAATGAGAACTTATTTAATTTAATGAGAAAATTCATTATGAACAGTTTCTGATTTGTTAGACAAAATCATTTTCTTAATGTTCATGAACTATATATATAGTGCAAGTCGAATTTATGGATGATCAAACAATAAGGAATATTTTAAAGAAGACTATGTATAAGTATTTATTATTTTATATTATAAAACATTTATCTTTACATTTTTCTCAAATTAATTTAGCCCAAAAACATAATTCATTGCAATAAGATCTTTAGTATTTTGATTATGGATCTCCTCATATTTTTCTTTATATAGTGGTAAATTCTAAACATTTCATATTTTGAATATGCATCAAAAGAGGCAAATTGAAGCATATTATTATTATTATTATTATTATTATTATTATTATTATTATTATTGAGTAATAAAATTATATAAATATGTGATAATATATATTAGTTCCTAAAGAATATAAATGTAATAAAGTCGATATAGTTTCTGAAGGACTAATACAGTTTTTCTTAAATTCTATGGGCAGAAGAATAATTGATTAAGGAAAGTTATAACCCATATATTTACATTAGAGTTTCACTCTATTACAGGGTTTAAATGATAACCCAATTGGCTTAAATCCATGATTAGTAGTGAGCTATGAAGTACTTGAGTTTTGAAATGAAGGATATATTATTAGCTTGTTATATATAAAATTGTCTTTGAAATAGAGAAATAAAGATAGTGTATTTATATAACTTACACTTGAGGGGGAGATTATTAGAATATAAGTGTGAGTTAATATTGAAAAGTTTTACTCATATACTTCCTCACAAAACCTATTGATCTCCGAAAAAGGGCAAATTTAGCATGGGTCGCCTACCTGTGTTATTGACTTAAGTCTTCTGGTCTGAAGATCTAGAATCCATGAATAGAGCTCGAACCTCTCTTAGCAAGTGCGTCCGCCATACTATTTTCTTCCCTAAGGATAAGTTGGAATTCTACCTTCCAGCTGCGCTCCAACATTCCTCTAATCTCTGTCAACAATTGCCATTCCTTGTGCAATTCTGGAATCCCTGTCTGCATCAAATTAATAACTTCGTATGAATCACATTTTACCAAGACGTTTCTGAATCCGCCATCCCAAGCTCATCTCATACCCATCAAACAGCCCCAGATTTCAGCCGTGAGGGCATCTCCCGTGTTTAGTCTCAACAGAAAGCCTTCCATAACTACACCTTTGTGAGTTTCTAAGTACACCCCCACAAGCCCCATCTGTTTCAACAATTTTTCAATCATCTATAGCGGATGCAACATGGGGGCTTAATCTTTGCAAGTTTTTTGCTATGTTCACTCCTCTAAGTTTACATATGGCTTGAGAAAATGCACCAAGTATTGCCTCGGCTGTAACTAGCAGAGTGAAAACAGGTGGGCCAGGATTTGAGTGTGCGATGTTGTTCCAATCCTTCCATATTAACCAATAAAGAACGATGAACAATCCTTCCAATTAGCCTTCTTTTTGCTAGCATCATTCTTTAAATTTAACCTAGAGTAATATGATGGATGGACAATAGACTCCCAACAGGTACGAATTTCTTCACAATCTCAAAGTGTGTGAAGAGTGTCCTCCTCATAAGCCTTACATGTCTCATACTTTGGATGAGATGGGTTGACTTCTCTATACAGATCACAAAAAGATATGGGGATATAGGATTTCCCTGCCTTAGTCCCCTAGTGGGTAAGAAGGCCTCTGTTTGACTTCCTCCCCACAAGATTTACATACATGCACATGCTCTTTTTGCTTCATAAAGGCATGATGGTAATTGAAGTTCCCAAGGCATGCTAATATAAAATCCCATCGCACATGGTCATATGCTTTTTCCTGGTCAATTTTGATGGACATGAAGCCCTTTTTTCCTCTCATGTTCTTCATAGAGTAAATAACTTCCTAGGCTACTATGATATTATCTGTGCTCGTTTGTCCAGGGACAAAGCTGCACTTATTGGGGGCAATAACCTGTGGAAGAAAACACTTAATTCTGTTAGAGATTAGCTTCATAGTTACTTTGTAAATGACATTATATAAGCTAATAGGGCAAAAGTCCTGGATATTTTCTGAATGTTCCTTTTTCGGAATAAGCACAATGAAAGTGTGATTAATGCTTTTAATTGATGCTAGGTCCCTGAAAGCACGCTTCACCACTTCTATAATGGAGGGTCCCACCAATTCCCACTAACTCTAGAAGAATAGGGCATTTAAAACATCCGGACCCAGAGATTTTAACGCGCCCATACTAAATAACACCTTTTTATCTCTTCGTCATGAACCTCTCTCTGCAATTCATTAAACATAGGTTCTTCTATGCTTGGGAAGGTAATATTGTTGGATAGTCCTAGAGGTACATCTTGTCCTTCTCTGAAAAGTTGCATGAAAAACCCCATTGCTAGGTTTTTAGTTTCATCCAGATCATCGGTTCATTCATCATTATGGTTCTTGATTGCCTCAATCCTATTTCTTTTCCTTCTCCCATTAACTTTTGCATGAAAATACTTAGTGTTCTTATCCCCCATAGCATACCAATCACATTTAGCTTTTTGAGCCCATAAAATATGTTCTTGGAGAAGAACTTCTTCAAGTTCTAGCCACAACTGTTTCAAGAGTTGCTCTAACGAGGAAGATTGACTTATGGTGCTTATTGCTTCTGTTATACCGTCAAGCCTCCCTATGAGATGGTTCTTTTTCCTTCATAGGTGTCCATATATATCATAGCTCCATTTTCCCACATCGGTAGTAAATTTCTCTATGTTATCCTACCACCTAGCTTCAAGGTTTCATGAGTCCTTAACCAATCTCTTATAATCATCATGTAATACCCACGGGGCCAAAAACCAGAAAATTCTCTGAGAGGGTCGTTTATTGAGAACGCCTCTAGAGTTTAATAGTAGAGGTCTATGGTCTAATTTAAACTAAGGCAAGTGCTTCACTGATGCTTCTCTGAAGTGGTCAAAAAAGTGACTATTAGCAACAACACAATCAATTCTACTTTCACACCCTTCCTTCTTCCTTGTGTAGAAAGGACCTTTACAACAAATCATGTAGGTCTAAATCTTCAACCCAGCTATGAACTCTCTATCTATCGTACTTAGATTTTGTGTCGTTGACTGCCTTTCATTATGGTAGAGGGTTGCATTAAAATCTCCTCCTATTGCCTAAGGCCACCTCTTTTCTGGTTTAATTTGTTTCAAGTCCTCCCATAGTTTCCGTCTACAGTTCATATTAGGCCCCGCATAAACTGATGTAAAGAAAATTTTCTCACTTCCTTTCTCAATTACCACATGAATAAATTGGGAGGATTTCTTGAGCACAATTAATTTGAAATTAGCTTCATTCCATGCGATCCAAATTCCCCCACTAAGTCCATTAATATCGACAATATCGTAATGGTCAAAACCATCCTACGACAACGTTTATGAGCTTTAGCACCACTAGATTTTGTTTCAAAAAGAGCCATAAAGTCAAAAAAGTATTTTTTTTTCTTGATTTCCTCGATGAGGCCTAGCAGGGTCGTAGACCCCGTACCCCTATAATTCCAAAGAAAATAAATCATTTAACAACATATGCTAGGGATTCAATGCTTATAAGCCCTTCTTGTTGTGCTTATGTCTCCTGTTCAACATCAGAAGAACTAGTTAGCATATTAATTTCTTTGCATAAAGAGTAATTAGACATAGGTTCACCGACTACAAGCTATCTCCAAAAGCATGAGAGTCTTTGTTGCAGTTCTGCTCTAGGTCTTCACCCCCATGATTAATATGCATTACAGCATCTGCCTCTATGTGATCTTCGATGTCAATTTGGTTAAGATAATCAAAAGGGTTTAGCAAGGTGAGGAAGTGATGGTCTCCCATATTAACATTAGCTGAATCCAGCCCACTAGGAGATGGGCCCACCGTCACCTTTACAAGAATAGAAAGCCCATTAGCATTTGCCTTTATTTGACCGTTATTCCTATCAACCGGGACCCACCGCATATGAGCATTATCCTTTTTCCCAATAAATTGAGGATTTCCTGGATTAGCAGAATTTTCAACCCTTTCCTTTGCCAGGTTTTGCTCTGCATTCTCACCATCAAGGCTATGATCCCGCATTAATTTTCTAGCGCCATTCATGTGCGCATATCTTGCTTCTCCCTGATTTGTAGCATTCCAACAGTTAGGAAATGCAAATCTCTGGTGATGATGGTGTTGGACGAGATTCCAAGCTTCAAAGCTCTCCGCTAGTGACTTGCCATCGACTTACCTATCCCGTTTCTAGTTCTTACAATTGTTTTGGTTGCTAGCCGAAACGTTCTTTGGGCCATCTGGATCCCCGTGGTTGTCCTTATACCCTACATTTGCAGATTGTCTAATTTCCTGTGGCTGTTGGGTTCTAGTACTTCTTTCCATGTCCGGTTGAGCTTTTTGCACTCCTTTTGAGCAACTATCTCTATGGTGGCCATATTTCCCACAACCAAGACAAACTAGATATAGTCATTTATATTCAACACACCTTCTTTTCCCGAAGATATTTATCGCCGATTTCAACTTCTTCCTCAAATTAATTTCATGCAAATAAGCGCATACCTTCCACTTTGTCTTGCATACATGATCCGGTCTACCATTAACGTTGTACCAATCAAGGAACCTATTATCTTGAGACTTGCTAGATTGAAAAATTCCAGAGCAAGTAAAGGAATTCATACCCATACCGCTATCTTCTTTTGAATATCTGCCATCCATGGATCAAAACTAGGTCTCCACCTCTGAACTACTAAATACCTGTCTGCAACCATCCAAGGTCCTTCCTGATATACATAATTCATATCCACCTCATCATCAAAGGAGATAACAAAAAATCCATTATCGAGTGCTCTTGTTGTAAACGCTTTCTTTGTCTTCTATATTTTGTACAAGGTATCTCTCATGACCCAGTAAGGCACAGTCTTGCCCAAAGGTTTCACAATAAGCGACTTCTTCCAAGGAGCACACCAAAGTTTATATTCCTTACACGACACCCTAAGTGTTGGACAATCTTCATCATCTTTGTTAGATCTCACATGTTTTGATGATAACAAAGAATGGATGTGAGAAAGATTTGATAAACAAATAAGTTTAAACAAAGTAATGACAGAGCAAATCATCACTTGAAGTAAGCACTAGAGTAATGAAGAAAGGCCAAGAGAGAAAGCTGAGAAATTTCATCATTGGCAAAGTTTCTAAATGGTTACTCGAGTAATGAGACAGAAACTTGAAGTAACCAGAGCACGGAACCTCAAGTAACTCACAGCCAGATACATCACTCGAGGGACGACTCGAGTAATATGAAATGAAAAGAAGAGTTACTTGAGTCAATATTTGAGTAATCTGCCACAAGGAAATGAGTTGCTCTCGGCCATGTAATCCTACCAACCTTACTCGAGTAAGTACTCGAGTAATCAGGGAAATCACTTCCAGTTGCTCTAGGCCTGCCAACGTTACTTGAGTCAGTACTCGAGTCCCCTGTTTCAAGAAGTATGTTGCTCTCGGCATTCCAATCCTGCCAAGGTTACTCGAGGAGCAACTCGAGTAAATCACTGTGGTAAACAAAACTTGAAGGTAATACTCGATTAATCTTAAATGTTATTATCACACTTCACTCGAGGCAATACTCAAGTATGTAGGTATTCTATGTCAAAGACTTGAATGAGATTACTCGAGTTAGTAATCGAGTAATCTGCAGAATTATATACACAGCACTTGAAGTATCTACCCGAGTAAGCTATGCAGAAAATTGATGTTCACTCGAGGCGGTACTCGAGTAACCAAGTAAGCAAAACTTGCAGTGCTCTCGGCCTGAAATCCTGCCAACATTACTGGAATAAAGCATCGAGTAACCTGTGAAGAAAATTGTAGTATACTCGAGTAAATACTCAAGTAAACAGGTATTTCCAAGGTTTGTAAATTTGTTTACTCCATACACTACCCGAGTAATGTGATGTTCATTTACTGACTTGCTCTCTATCAATATTTTCACGAAAATACTCGAGTAGCTACTCGAGTAATCAAACCCAGAAATTCAAAAATTCCAACGTTCATTGATTTGCTTCGTATGTGATTAACCCTTCATTGTATTAGTACTCTTAACATGTTCACAATGAAGAGATCTTACCAAATAAGGAAAGTTAAATGCAACGTTCAAATGCTACCTACCGCCACCTACCGCAAACGGATATTTTTCAAAATCTGGAAAAGTCAACAGTAGCTGCGCACACTCTAACGGGAGAGCAGAAAATATTTCAATGGTCATTATCAACACATCTATATATATGGGAACATCCAAACAGAGATAATAACGAGAACACACACGAACGCATTATCAAGTTAACGTTCAATACTTTGTGTTTACACATACTTGTAATTCTGTACTTCAATGATTCTTATTAACTCTATAAGAGAGATATTTCATTCAAACTCAATATTTGTTATTAAGATAACTTAAAGTTGTAGAACCTTGAGTTGGGATTGGATTACAACTTGTAAGGGGGAGCGAGTATACAGGCAAAGGAACTTGCTTGTACCGAGGTGCCAAGAACCCACTAAATCTTGAAAATCATAGTAAAACTCTCAGAGATGCTCTGAGGGCTGGATGTAACCCCCAGCCATAATCAATATCCGGATTCCGTGATTAAGGTGAAATAGAGACCAATAATTCAAAACAACATTTTTAAATCCATAAACCCGACGGGGTTTTCACAAATACATTTCGAAATCATTCTAACACACGGTCTCATATTTACACTCCGAATATAATTACTATGCGAAGATGAATTACATTTATATAATTATCAGAGTACGCAACATAAATTCCTGGTAATCCCGGGATCATATCTTCGCTCAAAAATCATAGGGCACATTAGCCCATACAACTCAACCAATAGGGATTACACAACCTACTCAAATGTTGATCCAATTATACAATTCATATTCCCAATTACGCATTGATAACCAACTACTAAGCTCTCACCCAGAAACGAGTCCTCTTCGTCCTTGGATGCTTGCTTCATCCTCAATCTTCCTTCCCTGTCTAAAATGTTGATAGGGGAGGGTGAGATTCTGGGGAATCTCAGTAGGAAACAGATACCAATATGCATGTAAGATAAGTATTTAATGCATGACATGCTTGCATCACAATAACTCATGTTCACATAATGATGTATCCGCATGCTCAATGTTCACACAACATACTCATGGCCATAGTATAAACAGAACAGAGCTACAATCATTCATATATGTCTCACATAATCACGCAAAGCAATAACATGCATCAATACACAAATACAATTATCAATACATGCAGGAGAGGTTAGTTCCCTACCCTCTTTCCACGTAAGCTCCAGCTCCGGCTGCTCACGATCAGGGAAATCATCAAATCCTATAACCAACATCAAGGACATAGGATTAATCCCTTTTTCCAATTCCTTAACTTTTAGACACTCAAGTTGGTTATCATTATTGCCCTTTAAGTACTCTCAAACACCTCAATCGATAGCTCTAAAGGGTTGGAAGACTATCCCCAAAGATCCCCTTTTGAATACTCAATCATGCTATTTTTCACTGCCTCACTCGAGCAGGGATGGCCTCACTCGAGCACAAGTACGGACATCACTCGAGCACAATTGCTTTCACTCGAGCATTGGTACGGACAGCACTCGAGCACAAGAGAGTGAAGACAGAAAGCACATGCCCGAGAGCACAACCCTCACCTGAGGCACAAGCTCACTCGAGCACACCAACCTCACTCGAGCACAAGGCCAAATGCCTTACTCGAGCACCCGCGAGCACAACGCCACGAGTGACAACCCGAGAGCACCACTCTCACCTGAGGCACAGGCTCACTCGAGCACAGCCATATGTGCTCGAGCACATTCCCCATACCCGCGAGTGAGAAAGCACACTCGTGCCTCTTTCCCGCGAGTATCCACCCGAGAGCAATCCTCAACCCTGGGCTTACACCTTCACTCGAGCAGAACCCAGCTCACTCGAGCATGTTCCTCGCTCACTCGAGCACAAAGCGATGTGCTCGAGCAAAACTCATAAAAATCCCAGGTGCAACTCGAAGCACAAAGGGAAAACTCTCATATCACTCGAGCAGAGTTCATCACTGCTCGAGTGATGTTCATCCCTCACTCGAGCACACCCATGTCTGCTCGAGTGAATCCATCAGATTCCAGAAAACGCAGCAAAACATACCACATCTTCTACCATTTGCCCAATTGATCCAAATGGACCCAAAATCTCTACCAAAGCTACTCCCACATAAAATCACTCATTGAATTCAATGGAATCAATAGAATTACCAAAATCCCATTCCATTTACATGCTTTGGTCTAGGGCATCACAATCATCATTTTTCCAAAATCACTAACTTCAATCATTTCAATCCCCAATCAATCTATCTATTCCAAACTCACTCTAAGATACCATTTCTATAACCATAACATGCCAAACTACCCATTGACCCATATTTTCAAAATTAGGGCAATAATTCCAGAAATTCCAAACTTAATCATTTGGCATGAAACATAGATAGAAAGATTGCGTTCACATACCTTATCAACTTTCTCAAAGACACTCTTTGATTCTCCAAACTTCATATTTTTCATGATCCTCAAATCACCACCAATGGAGAAACTACAACCACCAAAATAAAGCTCTCATTCCAAGGAACAATATTTATGAAAAGGATTTGAGCAAAGGAAACAATTTTCCTTACCTTTTCTCAAGCTTTTCCTTTGTCTCTCCCAAGCATTTCCAGCGAAAATGGAGAGGAAGAAGAGAGAGAAAACGAGAGAGAGAGAGAGAGAAGAGAGGAGATGGAGATGATGATGATGTGTCTCATACACTTATGCCTCATCCAAGGGTCCACACCTTGCCACTTGTCACCATCTCACTTCAACTCTCATGGGCTCACATGCACACACATACACATGATTATGCCCCTTACTCAACTTCACAAATCAATCCTAGCCATTGATCTTGAAGCTACCAATGAGTTCCCTCTTCGGCAACCAATCAATTGGCCGGTAACTTTACCGTTTTGCCCCTGATTATGGCAATTCCTCTTAAATCACCATCAACACATTTCATATCTCTTAATTCAAAATTTGGACTCTTGCTAAACCAGGGCTTAGCAGTCCACTAACCTCAGGCTTAATCTCTAAGCTCAAGTATTAAAATTCGGGATATTACACTGGACGTAGGTCAAAGTGGTTGTGGCCGAACCAGTATAACTCCCGGTGTACACTTCGGTGATATTTCTCCTTACTCTTTACTGCTTTATATTCACCGTCAAAGTTTTATATTTGCAACGAAATTTTTAGTATCACCCAATTCACCCCCCTCTTAGGTGAAACGCTTGCTCTAACAATCTTTACCATTAGATCCAGGTTCCTCAAGCTTGTTAACATCAATAAAGATATTCAGGAGGTCGGCTATATAGTCAACCCAAGCATCTTCAAAAACAACACTGTCCTTAGAATCCTTCATTATGTCACTCCCTTATTTTAATTTCACCTTTACCAGAGTATTCGAGGAAAATGATATGCGGTTTGGTAGGCAACATAGGAATAGCATAAATATACTGATAATATGTGCATGATTATAGAAAATCCCCATAAGGGTTTGTACATAATACTTACGATTAAGGCAGCCACACAAGGCTACTAGGGTGTCTAAATCCATCCCAGTGAAACGGATTCTTCTTCCCGTCTTCGCTCCACCACTACAACCCTCTCTCGTGTAGTTTTCTTCTCTGATTTCCGAGTACCTTCTGTATTCGCCTATCTAAATTTTTGGTAAGAGAGGGTGAGATTCGAGAGAATCTCAGTAGGAAACAGATACCATAATGCATGCATGATAGATGCTATGTGTATGATATGTTAGCTTTATCTGATGCATGCCCCATAATGATATTTCTGCATGCTCAATGTTTTATGTAACAAAACTATGGCCACAGCAAAACAGAAACAAAGCTTCATTTGTTCAAATATGCTCTACACAATCAAGTAAAGCAATCACATACATCACTACACATAACTCTTTTTCACCTCGAAATGTGTCTCATAAAGCGTGCCAACAACTCGGGACTCATATTTGATCCTAAAATTCCAAATGTACTATTTAGACACTTCCATAGTATTTTTGGGGGTTATATGAGTTTATATTAAAAAATTACTAAAATGCCCCCGAGACCCGGTTCGGCCCTATCGTACCTGGTCTGACTGTATTTTTCCCAAAACTTTGACTAGGGTTATCCTAACATAGTTTTGCCCAAGGAATCCATTTCCAGGCTTGGAATTATCAAATTTAATGTCAAATTATGAAATTGCCCTTGACAACCCTACTTTTAGGATTTTAGGGCCGTTTTCGTAATTATGTTTTTTCGGTCTTTTCCGAAAAAGTGACTAATTGTAACCCCACCCAATTTTCCCTCCTGAACTCAATGGAACCATCAAATCATTGAAGTTCCAACTCTAAGGCCCATTTATAACTCCTGGCTGAATTGTACAATTCCCAGAAAAAAAAATTGGGGTTTTTCGATTCTAACTCCGCATACCTGTTCTTTTCTGCTCCTACTCACTTTATTAACTTTTTAATTATGTTAAAACCACCATTTAGACTCAATTTTGAAAGCATAATGCCTAGGACACACCTTTTTCCAAACTTTACAATCGGAGCAAATACAACAGAAACCCAACAATTAAACTACTCACAGCAATCAGAACATTCAATATTCAAAGGTTTGGAAATTACATTTTGCTTCCTCTGGAACTTCCCTTTGATAACCAAACCCTAGTCCCTTTTAAAAACCAAATGAGCGTCAACTACATTAAACCATGTAAAAGAGAAGCTTAGAGGAAGGATTACGCAGGTTATGAGCTAAGTCATCGGAGAAATCAAACTTACTCATGAGTTCTTGCTTCTTCTCTCTCTAGAATATCAAAACACTCTCTCCCTCTCTATAACCTATTATGGCGTCGGAAATAAGGAGGAAGAAGGAGAAAAAACATTTTATAACATATCCCATGCTGATCTCATCAATGTAATACGCTGATGTCATAATTTCCAATTTTCGAATTTTTGGCAGATTTTTTGCCTAAACTTTGAAAAATCATAACTAATTCTAGAAAAATTGAATTGGAGTGATTCCAAAGGCTATAGAACCCTTATTGAGTCTAGTTTCAAGGAAAAATATAGAATTTTGTCATTTGGAAGCACAAAATTCCAAGAATTTTAATCTTTGCCTGCTGTTTTAGAAACTTTCCAGTTTTTCTGGGCTAACTTCAAAAATTCATATTTTTTGCATATAGCTTCAAATAATTCATATGACCTATCAAATTAAAGCTCAGAATGTCTACTTTCACCCTGTAAAATTTCATAATTATTACTCATGATTTGGTCTTAAAAAATCATATGACAAACTTACTACCTCACAGGCGATTTCACTGGAAGCATAATCACTTTCTTCAAAATTCATCATTTTATTTTCTTTAATGCCCTAAAAATATAAGAGACATTAGAGAATAGATTTGGGACATCTACTAAATCGGGGCCTAACAGTCCACTTAATTTAGGCTTATTCTCAAGCCTCCAATCCTAAAATTCGGGGTATTACATATTACAATCACCCCTTCCCCATAGAGAAGCTTGTCCTTAAATAAGAGCCCCTATTCGTCTTGCTCGCCCTCATTTTGTGTGTCCAGATCATCATTATTTGTAGTCCGCACTTTTTTCCGGACACACGAGGTGGTTCCGCTATCAAACATACTCCCTTGTCCTCCGTCGGATGAGGGCCTCCCGTCGTTCAGATTCACGTCCATTGAAAGTTTACCTAAAAGCTCGTGAAGAGTAAGAGGTCAAACTTATAAGTTTAAGCAAACTCATAATAAGGAGCTAAACTCGGATCGTAAACTCATAAAAGTTTACCTTTATTAATAAATATATATTAAAATTATATATTAAAATATAAAAAGATGACAACAATTTTTTTAAAATATATTTTAAATTGAATTCATTAAAATTAAATCCATCAGCGGTCATAACTTATTATGCTTAATATAGAAATTTGTATCAAATTCATATACAAAGTCAACCAACATAATAAATCCAAAACAAGTTAATTTTAAATTTAAAAAATAATCATCAAATATTGAATTAGTGTCATCTCTATCGTTTTTGAGTTCTTAACCATCACCGTTAATTATAATCTCCACTTGCCTTGTTCCGATCCTTCATCATTATTATTATAATTTTCCTAAGGTCATTAACATTCAAATCAACATTCAGTTCAATACCAAATGTTGGATTATCAATGTTTTTATTAAATTCATGAGGTTGAAGAATCTCATCATCCTCTTTTTCCGAACCAACTCCCTAGCTTTCTATCATTTATATATGGGAAAAGGTAATTATCCATGGAATTGTGAACACGGCAATGGACTCCTGACACTAGTACGAGTTTGCGATTTTAGTTCAACTCGCTACGATTTTTTCACCTTTCCGAGTTTGCAAGCGAACCAACACGAGAAGAGAAGGTCCATTCGCAAATGCGTACGATCTTACGAGTTAAACTGTGTTTGGGATCACTTAATTTTAGAGAATAAATCCTTATTATACAAGTCGAGATAAAACTCTTCTCACATACTTACCTCATATATCGTGAATTACGATTTATAAGTATTTATTACCCAAAAATAAATTATTTTAAACGAGTACTACTTATAAATAATACTCTATAAGAAATTCTAAACACGTTAGAAAGGTTGAAAATTTTTGCACCATCGTTCAATGTAAATTAATTGTACGTGGATTTTGTTTTGTTTTGATTCTTTCTCTACTTATACCATTAATTGTCAATAGGCCATAGCCAATAGCTACCTAAAGAATATATCATCTCCTATTTCTTTGGTTTTTAATAGATTCGTATGTTTTTTCAATATCTTTTAATTTCAATTTTTGTTTACGATCATACACACACAAGAATACAATTTTTTTTGTTTATTCAAGAAAAGAAAATACATATTTTTTATTTAAAAAATTTGGGCCATTTCTTAACTTATGCACGGTATCCTTATATAGGGATTATGCTAATCTTCTCTATCGTTGCAGTTTTATCCGGTGTCCTCAAACTCAAAGGGACATATACTTTTTTTTTTTACTTCCTCTAATGTTTCGATTGCATTTAATTCAGGTCAAAAAATTATATTTAATAAGATTATACATAAATTTATTTTGGGTATTAGAGTTGTGTGAAAGTTGACATATTCATAACTGATTTAGTGCTCTCTTTTGTTTAGGATGAGGTGTTCTTTAATGCTTGATTCGTTGTATCTAAAAAAGTGCATTTAATGCAAGATTATACGATATCTTCTCAAGTCACAAATATGCAAAGTGCATTATTTTAATTTTTTTTTACCTTGAAAGTGTCTTGTTTTAAAAAATTTATTAATTATAAAATGTGAAACTTTTGTTGCCAACAGAAAATATCGAAATTATGACATTACTTATTTTCAAATTAAAAAATAGTTATATTATTATTGTGAGCATAAGAAATTTTTATCATTAACAATAAGGACGTTGAATGCAAGAAAATGTATCATTTTCTTGCTTTATATTTTCGTAGTCCAATATAATGAATGTTAATTATTATACTATAAGAAACAGATTGCAATTCTTTGTCTTGCTATCTTTATATTACACATAAATGCCATATGACGCTAATTTAGGTGGCAAAGATAAAATAAGATAGACCACGTTTATTTCTTTCTACTATTTTAACTAGAAAAAATGTATAAATTATCATAATAAAATAACTATTTGACCTTTTATGGTCTTTAGCATTCATTATTATTTATGGCATTTAAGAATTGAAGAATTCATGGTCATTTATTTTCAAGACTTCTAGTCATAAGTATAATTTTATGAGATTTTTTGGCCTGAATAATTGTGAATTTTTTTTTGACTAGGGAATAATTTTGAAATTGAAACTTTAGTACTAAGTATTTTTTGGATGTAATTATTTTAAATGATTTTATACTGTATAAGAAAATAAATACATAAAAGAGGTGGTGTCTTAAAAAACAAAAAAAATGCTTATTTTAAGTACTTTCAAACGAGCACTCACAATAACACACGTTAAGAGGATTTTATTACAAAGATTTTACAAAATCATTTAGAAAGGAGTTTCAAAACATGTATATTTTTAATACAAATTCCAGTAATGTCCAACAATTACTTAATATTAAATCTATGTTTGGAATCACGTTGCGCTACCATAAAAGTAGTATTGCCTTACCCTAAATCACCATAAGCATGTTTAAAATGGTTAACTTTTGAGAAAATCAATAAACAGTCTTTGTTTTAAATTTTATAAATAAAAAAGTACATATCTACACGTATTCAAATTCATGTCATGTCCTTCATGCCAATAAAATTTTTAAATAGAAATATTTATTTTAAGTGCGTTCAAACTAATGCTTACCTTAACACAGGTTAAGACGGTTTTATTACAAAGTCCTTGTAAACTCGTTTAGAAAGGAGTTTCAAAACATGTATTTAGTAAATAATGTCCAACAACTGCTACATATTATGTTTGGAATGGCGTTGCACTCCCATAAAAGAAATCGTATTACCTTACCCTAAATTACCATAAACAGGTTTAACAAGATTAAATTTTGAGAAAATAGATGAAAACGTGAATACTTTGTTAGTAAATAATGTCCAACAATTACTACTCCTCTGGCCTATATATAGGGTAGAAAGAAGAAAATTTTTTATTCTATTTATAAAGCATTGAGAGAAAAATTTTATATAAACATACAATCTTACCCTTCATTTATTATTATATTGACTCTCATAGGGTATAATATATATTAAATAAAGGTAAAATTGAAATATTATTGAATTCTATAGAAGAATTAATAAGGTTTGTGGTTTTTTTTTATCTGTATAAAAAATGCTATAAGTGCCTTATATATAGGATTGAAAGAATACATACTAATATTATGTTTGGAATGGCATTGCACTACCATGAAAAAGTGGTATTGCCTTAATTAACCAAAGTCACCTAACATGTTTTGAAAAGCTAAATTTTAAGAAAATTGATGAATAGTCTTTGTTTAAAATTTTATAGAACTAAAAAAAATACATATCTACACGAATTCGAATTCAGATAATTTATGTCAATAAAATTTTAGATAAAAATATTTATTTTAAGTACTTTCATACAAGTTCTTACGCTAACACACAATTAAGACGATTTTATTACAAAGCCTTTATAAACTCATTTAGACAGGAGGTTTTTTTTTACTTGAATTTAGAAATGAGTTTCAAAACATGTAATTATTAAATAATATCTAACAACTACTATATAGTATATTTTATGTTTGGAATGGCGTTGCATTACTTATAAAAGAAGTCGTATTGCCTTACCCTAAATTGCCATAAACATGTTTAAAAAGATTAAATTTTGACAAAGTCGATGAAAAATCTTTATTTAAAATTTTATTAACCAAAAAATTACGTATCTACAAGTATTCGAATTTAGGTCATTCATGTCAATAAAATTTTCTCTGAAACTTTTGTTCTATCACTAAAATTAAAAAAGAAAAAAGAAAATAAAAAGTTATGGTAAGAAAGTAAATAATTCACGTTTCTATCTTTCTTTTAATTGACCTACTGCCTTATTATTTTGAGGCCAACAAACTTCAAATTTCTCATTCTGACGGCCTGCTAAGAATCGTTGCGTTTTGGTGCATGTTTTACACTTGTCTTCTACCCCCAACAATAATTTCTTTCTTTTTTTTTATACAAAACATATATCTGATCATTTATTTTCAAAAATGTATCTCTTTTCAGTATATTAATGCCATTATTACCTTTTCTTCTTATTCAATCATTTCAGGAATTCATGAATTCTCAGTCAAAAACCATTTGTTTTCAGTCCTTTTTCTTTTACGTTTTTTTCCATCACACTTCCATTTCAGTGCCCGTTCCTTGCACAGCGATGACTCAACGTCGTTACTGGTCACTCCTCAGTGTCTGGTGTAGCCAAAACTGATCATCACAGCTGGGTCGATTTTCCAAACGAGAGAGAGAGAGAGAGAGAGAGAGAGACAGGCATATAAAGCGAGGAACGAAGCTGAGCGAAAGCGGTTCAGGCCCTTTAGAAGCCAAATCATGGTTCATCACTTGATCTTAATTAAAGCTTTTGATCATTACGCTACTTGTGACAATTTCAACAGCCCATGACCTTTTCACTATCTTTTTCAATGTGATTCTGAAAAGACCCTGTTTCTAGTCATCTGCAATTTTTGTTTGTTTGATGATTGTGTTTTTTTTGGCTTTGGAAAAATGATCAGTGAGTGTGCTTCTTTCTGTGGTTCGTCCCCTCCTTTGTATATCTATTTTGATCTTTTTTGCGCGTGCTATGTGGTCGGCGAAATCTAATTATAGGAAATCTTTGGCTAATTTGGGTGTTCTTGAGCATTCTGGTTACGCCAAACCCGTTCCTAAATATGGGGGCGATTTTTCTGGGTGGGGATACGCAATTCTTTCTTTGAGATAATTTAGGCAGAAAGTTTGTGGCGCAGTCAAATTCATTTCTAGATTTCGCATTAACGGTTCAAATGCTATAGTCTCTTGAAGTTTGATTGTTCTGATATTCCTCTCCCTTTCTTTATCTTTATAATTTTTAGAATTTTCGAAATGGCGCTTGTTTAATTTATCGGATCAAATGGAAAGGTCAGCTTAGTGAGGTTTTGGTTAAATTAGAAGGACACCTATCTTTTGACTGGTAGATAGATATCAATACATTTTGGGAGAATCCAAGTTGGGTTTTCTCCATTCCTGCACGTTTTTTCTGCGACTGGAATTGCATTCTCTCTCCTCTTCTGCATATCTTTCAATAATTTTTTCAAATTCATTGATTGATGATTGAGAAATGAAGAGGATAGATACCTTATCGAATATATCAATCAACTGCTATCTGCGCTTTAGTGGAGTAATGGCCTTCAAGGTCTCTTGATCTTCCTAAAATTTTAGCAGGAAAGGAAGATGCATTGTGTCCTTGAAGACATAAGCACTGAAAGTCCAGAAGTTTTAACGCCAGGAAAGGATTCACTAAGGAATCAAGAACAGCAACTGATATCTACAACACCTTTGAAGGTCAGAAAGTTGGATGCAGTTACTTTTGGCATGTGACTTTTCTTTTGGGCAATTTTTCATTACCACTTTGTAATGGTTATCTTCTCCTTCTTCAGGATTGTGAAGAATCTGCTCTTTCAAGAAGAAACTCTGATAGCAGGTAAAATCTTATTGTGACCAACCATATCTTATTCACCTTTTTTGTTATGGATCTTCAATTGATTTCAATTTCATTTCTTGAAAGTAGCGGATCAGTGAATTGTTGGTCTATCTTTTTTGTCCTCTAAGTAAAATTTCATTAGAAAAATATATTTCTCACTATAGAATTCCACTAAAATAGTTTTCATGATAGAAATTCTATGCAAAGCGTACTGCACCGTTAGGAGTAAATATGGTCTACGTTTCCATTTTCAATATGTATTCCCATGTTAATAAGTTGCTCCTTTTTCAGTGAATAAATTCTTAAACTTCTTATCCTTGTTCTTTTGGCTGTTCTATTTTCATATTCTTATATTAACAATTTAACTTACATTAGTACTACCTTTTTTTTTTTTTTTGATGAATCACTTATGCAATTTGTTAATTCAAATGAAAATGTTGAAGCTTTTTATATTTGTTAGTGGTTGCTTCTGGTTTCTTAATGCATAACCATTATCATAAACCTTCTCATGCTTTTGTTTCTTTAAATATAATGTGGCCATGTGGAACTGACTTTTAAGTTTTGCTATTGTTTATCAGCCCCCCCGTCCTTGCGTTCCTTACTTTTGAGCCTGATGGAAATTGGAAAATTGTTGCATTGCCTGTGTGGTGTCTCGGTCAGGCTAATATAGCAACTGGAGTAATTATGGACGGTCTGCAACTTTTTCTCCCTGCACCTCTTAATAGGTCAAAAATAGATCAACATAAGGGGTTAAGAGCAACTGTGCCTGACTATGCTTGTTCACTGAAATCATTTATGGGAAGAAGCAATGCTGGTTCAAATGTCTACCGGCGATGTCAAAATAAGATTGCTAACAGAGCTGCTAAACTGAATGAAATCCCTGGGAATTCTTGTTCTGGACGCTTGATCTCCAGTAATTCCTCTGATGCGTTTGCTGATGATTCTGCTGTAGTTAATTCATCTAATACATTCATGAGTAATTCCAAAGCGGACAAATCTGTGAAGAAAAGTCCAAGAAAAAAGGCAAAAAGGAAAGGCAGACAGGGCAAGAAGCAATCGAGTGATAGCAGCTCAACTGAACCAGAAGTTCTTTCTGAGGCATATGGTTGTGAAAGTTTGGCTCCGGAAGCTTGTGAAAATAATAGTGCGGATGATCAGAACATGTTGATTTCTTACACAAATGGATCAGAAATTTCATCTTCTAATCATAGATTAATACAAAACGATTCTAAAAGGCATGGAACAGATGACAGAATCAATCTTGTTGAATCAGTAAAAAATTGTTCGTCTGGCACTGATGAGGTGGAGATGCCAGAAGCTACCACATCTACGGTTCAGAAATATACTGGAGAATCTTCTGTGTGTGACTCAAAGAATCAGCTTCAAAACAACGTCTCTGAATCTGCGGTCACTGGGGGAAAAACAAAGAACATGCAGCAGAATCATTCTGCCCTGTATCCTGAAGGTTTGCCTGGTATGCAAAACTCTTTGTTGGATACACTTTCCGTAGCTTCAAACAGTGATGGAAGTACCAATGCTGGAGTTCAATCCAACAAGGCAATTTGCAGAACCAGTTGTTCAGAACCACCTTTTGCAAAGTCAGATGATGGATATGTCGCTAGCCAAGGCTTATCGGATGATGTTGGTAATGACCTCAACCATAATGAGGGAAACAGGTACAGTGCTCTGAACTGCAACATTGGTGATAAGAGAGTTAAGCAAAAGAGAACAAGCCAGAGTTGTGTCAACAGAATTGGTGCTGTAAATTTCCATTGCCGTACCGGAAAAGAAAGCAGCCATTCTGTCTGGCAAAAGGTTCAAAAGAATAGTGCTGACGAATGCAATGGTGATTCAAAGAAAGTAGATGCAAGTTTGCCTCAGTGTAATTCCAATTTGAAAAAGGCTCCTCCTGTTAACAGGAACTGCAATTCTGATTGTGCAAATAGTCTATCTAAAACAGATAATAAGAGGCACTCAAAAAGTAAAGTTAATAGGAAATCAAAAGGGAAAATAGATTCAGATTCAAAAAAAGGATACTGCAATTATTCAAGGAAGGGATCCCATTTGAGCAGGTCCAGCATTACTGATAGTGCAGAAGTTAGTGTTCAACTGCATGACATGCTGCAAGTCTCATCTCAAGAAAATAGTCAAGAAGTATCAAGCAGTGTCTCTGAATCTCATTCTCATTTTAATTCTCCAAAGGTTGAGCCTGAAACTAAAGGAAATCAACAGATAACATCTGAGTCAGTTGACAATGCACAGATTCATGTGGAAGATTCTGATCTACCAAAGGATGTTTTGCATAACATTTCAACCATGAAGACTCAAAATACACATAATCAGAATGGCTCATTGTCAACTCCATCTGATGACATTGACCAATCTAGCGTGTCTGAGGAGCAGTCTTCAATTTATTCCCATCTTTCAGGTCATGAGGTTGGTCAAACAGAGAAAGAAGCTTCTTCTGCAGCTTACAATTTGCAAAACAACGGTTCCAGATCTACCCTCTGGAAATGGATACCAATTGGGAAGAAGGATACAAGGTTGGTCACATCTGGATCTGGTAGTTCTTCCCCAGAGAATTCTGATGAACCACCACATGGAGATTCTATGTTGGAAACCGATGCTGAACAAAAAGAGGTCGACTTTTCAGAAAAGAAGGTTTCTTTATTAAATGAAAACAATGCTGAACCAAAAGAGGTCTCCTTTTTGGAAAAACAGGTTTCTTTATCAAATGATAGCAGAACATGCATGAATCAGATTTCCAGTAGTTTTTCTGGTCTAGATGAGGATGAGAATAAAGAACTGAGGAATCAGGTAACATCAAATCGATCAGTGCACAAGGACAAGCATGTAGTTGATAATCACTCAATTTATGAATGTGAGTATCATGGAGCATCGGAAAATTATTCATTCAGAATTGCTCAAGCAATAAATGATGCTTGTAGAGTACAACTAGCGTGTGAAGCTGTACACATGGTCACTTGTGGCCCAGTTGCAGAGGTTGAAAGACTACTTCATAAATGTAGTCCTTTTATTTGCCAATCTTCCCATTCCCTCGGTTGTTTGACCTGCTCACAAGACAATGCTAACGGTGCCACACTCTGCAGACATGTGACACCTGACCTAACTTTGGGATGCATGTGGCAGTGGTATGAGAAACATGGGAGCTATGGGTTAGAGATAAGAGCTCAGGATTATCCTTCAAGGAGACTGCGAGGCAATTATGTTCCGTTCCGTGCTTACTTTGTTCCTTCTTTATCTGCAGTCCAGCTATTTAAAGACCACAAAGTTCAATGTACGCCTAGCAGAGACAAATCTTGTGATTGTAATATCTCAGAGGCTTGTGAAATCAGAGACATTTATGAACATTCATCTGCTAGTCAACATCCAAATTTTTCTGGATGCTTTCCTCAGCCTTGGAATCAGAATGCGAACATTCCAATTCCCCAAAGTCAGATGCGTTGTTCCGAACTATCTTCATCTGCTACAGATAATGGGTCTGGTCCATCTGTCAACTCATCATATTGTGGTGACTTGGAGCTTCTTTTTGAATATTTTGAATCTGATCAACCTCAGCAAAGGCAGCCTCTATATGAGAAGTAAGAAAATTTATCTTGTTTAGTCTATCTCAGAACACTGAGGTCCTCTCCTTTAGAATAGACAATTCTAACCCTCTTGATTTCTCTATGAGTAGTAATAAATATTTTTTTCATAGAACTGATTATAATCATAATTTACCTTATACAAGATGGATTATTTCTGGTTGTTTCATTTCCTTTTGAACCTGTGTTCCTTTTATAGGCTAATTCCGTGTCCTGCTTCGAACACATTAACTCTAGATGCAATATATGATTTGGGATATTGTATACATCAATATAGACCATGTTAAAAGTCATTTCCAAGGTGCTTGATCAGCATTAATTGCTACTTTATGACAGTGATTGCTCTGGGGACGAAAATATGGCCAAGACGGAAGGCTAAATGTAGGAAAAATCATTTCCAAAAAAAAAAAAAAAATCTTCTGTGCCATTTTGATACTTTTAAACGAGAAATCCTCCTTATGATATTTTTTTTGTTCAGCTCAGAAATTGTTTTCTTGATTTTTAATATTAGGACTAGTAATTTTCAATTGAAAAAACGCAGGCTCAAATATGATACTTAATCCCAACATTTAGTGGCCTTTTGTGTAATTAATTCCGCACATTTGAAAAATAATGCACATGATTAAATGAATCATTTTTTTTATGAAAAGGCTGTCATTGTCAGATTGCATTTGATTTGGTCCTGATCTTCTCCTTACAGGATAGAGGAGCTGGTTAGGGGTTCTGTATCGTCACAGTCCAGGATGTTTGGGGATCCTACTATACTGGATTCGGTAAACTTGCAAGATCTTCACCCTAGATCCTGGTAGGTGGTTTGCATGTCTATCTTAATTCAATCTATTGATAGGAATATGCACTATATCTGCTGTGAGGCAAGTGGACTATAGTTAATCACAATAATTAAACAATGCAAGTAAATTTTGTAACATGTTGGACCACTTAATGTTCAGGTTCTCTGTAGCTTGGTATCCTATATACCGCATACCGTGTGGCAACTTCCGTGCAGCTTTTTTGACTTACCATTCACTTGGACATTTGGTTCATAGAAGTATAAAGAGTGATTCACCTACTTTAGATTCTTGCATAGTTTCTCCAGTTGTGGGTCTTCAAAGTTACAATGCCCAGGTACTAATTATGTTGCTTCAATTGCTTCCTGGAATTTATTTGAATATCCTGCTCGTTTGAGTACCGTGTGGGATGTTTTGACTAGGAAAGCCTTTTAGGTGGTGCTTATTAATGCCAAAGTTTTTCAAAGTTTGCAATGTCTTGTATGTATTAGCCTCAAATTTTTTTTATATTGTTTAATTTATCGTTTTAATTTATTAAACACACACACATGCATATCCATGTTCCTCCCTCATATCTATATATTAAAAGGTTAAAGTCTTTTCTCCAAAAAAAAAAAAAAAAAAAAGCTTGAAGTCTTGAACATTGTCAGATTTCACATATCGTATCATGTTGTATCTGTACTACTCACATTGGGGAGAGATGACGGGAATGAGTTTCCATCATAAAAATTACATCAATTCTGCTTGCAAGCACAAAAACTTCTCTACATTCTATCTTCATTCTAAATGCAGTGGCCCTTGTGCTTCATTTTATTATTATTTTCTTTCAACAAGTTATTTGGTGTACCATAGGCTTAATGGATATAATTGATGTCATATGAACAGGGTGAATGCTGGTTCAAGCTGAGTCGGTCAGCACAAGCAGCTCAAATGCTGGGCTTAAACCCTTCTATACTTCTTAAAGAGCGGTTACGTACCCTCGAAGAAACTGCATCTCTTATGTCAAGATCTATTGTCAATAAGGGCAATTCAGCCGGCAAAAGTATACATCCTGACTATGAATTTTTCCTCTCTAGGCGGCGCTAGCGAGATCTCGTAGTTTTTTTATTTTTTATTTTTTTTGCGTCATTGTTGATCTGAGTAGTCTGTGTAGAGATGCAAATAATAATTTTGGCTGCCTTCATATAGGATCTGATCTCAAGTAGGAAGTAGAAGTGGCTAATTGAGTTATTGCATCTAAGGCTAAATAATCCATCTGTAGATAACATAGTTTTCCCCTTTTTGCTCTTATTTTATCTGATACTGATCTCTAGTTCTTCCTTCTCTTTGTTAGAGCTGGGCAAACGGGCCGGCCCCTGACGGGCTCGAGTCTAAACGGGCCGGCCCGTTTAACTGAAGGCCCGCGGGCTTCAGGCTCGTTTAACGTTTTCCCTCTCCTTTATGCCCCTAATGACTAAAATACATAATCTAACATATAAATATTATTAAAACTACTTAAAACATATATAGCATCCATATTCAATAAAACATAAACACTAAAACCTAACAAACAAACCATAATTAATATCCATAACCAGTCAAACACTCAAACAAGTTCATAAACCACAGACAAAAGTCATAATCAAATAAGTCTACAAGAACAAGACCACAATCAAACAAGTTCACAAACTACAACCAAAGAAGTTCATAGCTACAATAGGGCAAAAAAAAAAAACAATAACATTGCTATAGTGATTTCTTAAAAAAAAAAAATAAGCGGGCTTAAACGGGCCGGTTTAAGCCCGCTTCCATTTTTTCACTTTAAATCACAGGCCCGAGTCGGGCCTAAACGGGCTGGCCCGACGGGCTCGGCCCGAATTCCCGGCTCTACTCTTTGTAGTGCTGATGTTGATAGAAACTAGCAGTTTTACTGGAAATTTTTCTTTAATAAATCAGTTTATAGTTCTAATTACATGACTTACAAAGCCTCTCTCTGTTGTTCTCCCCCCTTTTGACCTAAATATACTTCCATAACATTAAACAAATACTGTCAAGATTTGGTGCTTATCATTTCGTGATGTGTATAGAAAGTTGGCAACTCAATCCCTTGGTTCTACATTCCACTCATTATCAAACTTTAATGTCCAATGTATCTTCTCTAACAGGTAACATAGTTTCCATTAATAATACAGAAGGAGGATTATATAGAAATAGAAGACATACTTAAGTGCAGATTCTTCACTGATAGGGCTACCCCTAAATCCTAGCAGTTCCAGTATATGAGCTTCATAGTGCCCTGAAAAGTTTAGAGTGTTGTGACACTGAAGAAATTTTGAGGAGGGTTTAAGCTTATTTTGTAAACCATAATTAAAATGGGGGAAATACTATGAGGTTCCAAAGAAGGGATTTAATTACCAAAAAGTTTCAATAACAAGTGAGGTGTTGTCATTTCTTATACTGAAATTTATCATTGCATGCTCCTTAAATGTCATTGGGACTTTTTAGCAGTTAAGTATTTTTCTTGGAGCATCATAGCAATTCCCCCTAATAAAATAGGGTTACATAACTCTTATGTGTGACAATGGCCACAAACACAAGAACTCTTGTATAATAATCCATGCATTTTGTGAATACATAAGAGATCTTGTATATGCAATATATTTTCAATATTTTTTAAGAACTCGAATTCATGTATTTCAGTGAAGTGATCTATAATTCCTCAAAAGAAAAAGAAAAAAGAAGTGATCAATAATTAATGTAGGCATAAAACTAAATGCTGGAATGTTTTTTTATTCTTCTCCAACTATATTTTTCCCCAAAAATCTTATAAGATTAGTGTTAGAGTGTGTGTAATATTTTTAAAAACATAATCTCATAAAACGGTACAGTTTTTGCCTGAAGCTAGTTAATATGTATGTGTGTGTAACGCTAATTTGAAGATTTTTTAAGGTAAAGTATGGATATGAACCAAGGTATTAAAACTCGGATCGGGCATTGAACCGGTCGAGATACTGGGTTAAGGGTCAGTGGGTTAGACCGGGACCAAACCGGTGAGAAATTGAAAATTTTAGACTTATAGTATGAAATTCTAAATGAAAAATTAAAAAAAAAAATTTTAAATACCAACCCGGACCGGACCGGGAACTGGACCGGTTTACCGGCCGGTTCCCGGGTCAGACCGGCCGGTCCGGTCCGGGTTCAATAACCTGGATATGAACACAAACAGGCCTCTCTGATCTTATGGGCATAATAATGACTGTAGAAATTTTTTTCAAAGCTTTCAGACCCATTATACATATTTATAATAATACTTCAACTCGTCAAAGTATGTAACAAAATTAGTTCTATATGATTGTATGTATGTTATTTCGATGATGAAGCAACATCTATTATAAAATAATCAAAATTAAAAATGATATAGTCGCCTAAGCATGTTCAAATATTTTTAAATATTAAATTGATAATTATTTTTTAGACATGAATAAGCCTTGAATTTGTAGATGATACAAAGTATTGAATCTATCAAGCAGGAATAAAATGTTGGAGGAATGGCATACTGAAATTCAAAGATGAACTTAATTTCATTGATTTAATGACTTTAAAGTTTTAGTATAAAACTAAAGGTTACTAAGTATTTTGCCATAACTAAAGGTTACTAAGTAATTTTACATTAATACTGATATTTCAAAATTTGATACTGAAAACTTGTATTAAAATTTGACATAATACAATTTTATTTAATGTAATAAGGATATGGATTTTTGTTGCCATAACTCGCGCACTCAATATATTATTTATCGAGGGGTTTTTTTTTTTTTTTTTACCCGATTTATCATTTATCGAGGGTTGGGACTTACAATTTCATGTTATAACAAGGCCCGGACAATGATATGTAATTAAGGTATGAAAAAGTGAGATACAAACAATGGGGAAAATCAGAAGACCATGGGGTGGGTCCTTCCCTGATTAGTTTTGTCAAATTTCAAATTTTCAGTTTTTAATTTTAAAATATTAATATTAAATTAATAGGGATCATTGGCCCTTTACTGAAACTTTTAAATCTTTTTTCTTAGATTGAAATTTAATTCAAAATTTAGTCAAACATTTTTCTCCTTAAAAAATCCTTATAATTTAATGCAATGAATAACAACTTCCTAACATTTAAACGTTGTGTTTCCCCCTCCCTTACAACTATCTGTCTCGTATAAGAATTAACACGGTACTGAAAGTTGTTATATATTTATATCGATAGCATGTGAAAATTAATAAAAATAACAGAAGTCTTGTTAGAGAAAGAAAGAAAATTAGGAAAATAAATGAACGAATCTTTTTATCTCATACTTTACAATACAATCATCATCATCATCATCATCAACAACGACAAAGACAACAAAGTTTTATTTCACTATATGAGGCCGGAGGCCGGTTGCATGATCACACGATATCATTACTACAATACAATCATTGATTCAATATATTTACAAAAGTTATAAAAATTCACATTATTTATATAATTATTATACATCTCATTTTGAATAGCATGCAAAATCTATTTTAATTTAAGATTGTGAGATGTAAGCTATTGAATAAAAAAGATTATAAAAAAGTGAGGATTATGAGCATCTAACTTTTTCCCCCCAATTACTCACACACTGATTATAACTCTGTAAACTCACAACCCAGTTATTTGACCTGGACTGGACCGGAAACCGGTTACCCGAGCATTAAGCCGGTCCGGTTTGGTGACCCGGTCCAGGTCAAATTTTTTTAATCTTTTTTTTTAAAAAAAATTCTTTAGAATTTCATGCTATAAGTTTAAAATATTCCATTTCTCACCGGTTTGGTCCCGGTTTAGTTCCGGTCAAACCCACTAACCCTTAACCCAGTATTCTAACTAATTCACTGACCGATCCAGGTTTAATTACCTTGCTCACAACATTAAGTTTTGAGAAACAGGAGGTGTTTGCGTCATTTAGACAACTAATCCTGACAAATATTAAGTTTGTTTTTTGTTCAATTTTCATCTACGAACAATAATTGAAGGGCCCTGGAGATTGGCCCTAGACATGAGAATATACTTTAATTCTTGGTGAGATATCAATTTTTTTATTTTACTGGAGAGATATCAATGGTTGACCTCAAAATTAATCTACTCCCTCAATAGATGTATAATATATGACATTTTAATTTATTCATGAGAAATAAAAAATAATTATTAATTTATTAAATATGTCTTAAATTTAAAATCTTTTTCACTTTCACCTTTATTAAAAAATATGTTTGAAAATTTAATGAGTGGATAAAATTGAAAATATGCATTAATTATAGGAATAAAACTGAAAAATGAGTATTAATTATCTTACAAGTAGTATATTTTGGACTATGCTATTCTTTTAGAAGCACCCTTTATTTGGACCGGAGGGAGTACTCTATTGGTCCTTAATCTAAGATATATTTAAGGAGTTAATTTTGATCAATCTTGATTCTAAACATAAAATATAGTTTTTGTATTTGTCAATTTTTTTTTAATTTACTCCTATTGATGTTTTCTCAACAATAATCAAGCAAGAGAGGTAGGGAATGAGGGAATTAAGAAAAATGACTAGGGTGTTTTAAAAAATGCATGTTATATTAACCAATTTAAATAACTTCTTTAATCTAATCAAATTAGATAAATATATCTTAAATTAAAGACAAGAGAGGGAGTAATATTTTTATAAAGCTCACGTGATAACTTGTGAATCATTGGTGGAAATTATTTGTTATCAGAAGTTACTCACTTTCACGACAATAGAGCTAGCGTTTTCCACCCTCCTAATTCAACAAAAATCACACTCTCCCCTTCTTCAAAGCACATGTATAATTAAATCCGGTGAGCATACTACTGAATCATTCTCCTAATTATGATAAATTAGTGATTAAAAATGAAACATAATATGAAAATGATGAAAGACACCTCTACAATAATACAGTCAAACTATTCAATTATTTAACGGCCCCTTCCTCCAAAAACGAAGAAAGGTATTTCATTGGCTTAGAAGTCGTGATCAAAGCCTTCATTTTTTTTTTCACTCCCAAGAAAAATACTCAGTCGGGTTCACAATATTAGGTTATTCTAGAAGATGTCTTAGTCTATAATATAAGTTATTTGGAGAGTAATTAATACTTATTTATTAATTTTTTCCATGTATTTAATGCTTAAATATAACTTTTTTATATGTTCTCTCTCAATTGAAACCTAATTTAATATGAATAAAGTTGGAAAAAATTTTCAATTTATAACACATTTTTATATGTTAACTGTCATTTCTTAATTTTAATAAATTAATTAGAGGGCCTTATATTATAGACCTGAAGAGTGAAGAGTATGTTCACTTCAAGGCCGAGAAGTGCCGAGTTTTCCGCAAGGGCCAAAAATCACCGAAACAAGATTCCATTACGACACAAAAATATCCATGTCTTATTAACCGGGCCATGTGGAGCATCAATTTCTTATCCAATTCGTACACAATGGTCCCCATTGCTGATGTTGATATTCTTTAATAAATACTCAATGAACCTTTCGCAGTATCTTTCACCTTCAACCAAACTTCTCAGTAAGATTCATTCCCTTTTCCACAATCCCAAGATTCTTAGATATTTTACATTCCCTGCAGAGAGAAAAGAGAAATGGCTGAAACAGAAGAGCAGAATCACAGGAAGAAGGACATGGAGCTGGAAAAAGAAGACCTTTCTGTGGAGAAGGTGTTCCAGAACCAAGAGGTTCCATCATGGAGAAAGCAGCTAACCATAAGGGCCTTGGTGGTGAGCTTTGTGTTAAGTGTACTGTTCTGTTTCATAGTGATGAAACTGAACCTCACCACTGGGATTATACCTTCACTGAACGTTTCTGCTGGCCTATTGGGTTTCTTTTTTGTTAGCACTTGGACTAAGTTCTTGAATAAGTCAGGCATGTTAAGGCAGCCATTTACAAGGCAGGAGAATACTGTCATCCAGACCTGTGTTGTTGCCTCATCAGGCATAGCCTTCAGTGGTAATAGCTTCTTTCACTATGAATCTTAGTCCCTAAGATAATCTATCTTAAGTGAATAGTAAATCTCAAGCTAGGATCCAGACTGGAAGTTATAATGACAAGTTTTTTATGTGATTTTAGCGTATTTGTTATCATATTTTCCAACGAAAACATAGCAAGTAAATGTTTTCGAAAGTTCCAGCATCATATGTTTGAGTTAGTTGAAAATTTATTTTATATGTTCTTTGATATGCCAATATATGATACAGAAGTATCTTACAGGAGGCTTTGGGAGTTACCTCTTTGGAATGAGTGAACGAGTAGCTCAGCTATCTTCAAACAGAACTGATATCAAGAACCCAGCAATAGGATGGACACTTGGATTTCTCTTTGTTGTCAGCTTTCTTGGCCTCTTTTCGGTTGTGCCTCTAAGGAAGGTGTGATGCAAGCTTGATCTTTCTTTTTTGAACAGGCCATCAATAATTGTACTTTAATTAAAATAAGAAAACCTGCATATTCTCTATCTCTTTATAGTTATGTCAGTAGCATAATGATTCATGCCTTTAGCATTTGTTTTCCATATTTTGTTGCTTGTTCCAGATTATGATCATCGACTTCAAATTGACATATCCAAGTGGGACTGCAACTGCTCATCTAATCAACAGTTTTCATACTCCTCAAGGAGCCAAACTAGCAAAGTAAGGCACTGCAAAAAACTACAAAAATTAAATATTGGACAGAAGAAGTAAAACATCTGAACTAAATTGAATAGTTCCTTTGTACTCCTTCCAGGAAACAAGTGAAAGTGTTGGGAAAATTCAAAATTCTTCACTTTTAGTTTCTTATGGGGTTTCTTTCAATGGTTCTATACGGCTTCTGATGATTGCGGATTTCAAGCCTTCCCCTCAATGGGGCTGAAAGCATACAAGAACAAGTACGCCATCACATGTCCTTTCTTTTTAATGACACATTCATTTAATTGGGGAAAAGTAAAATTTAGACCAGCATCATCTTGAATTATTGGGAGAGTTCACTTCAGCCTTTAGTTATTTACAGGTTTTACTTTGATTTTTCTACCATATACATTGGAGTGGGAATGATTTGCCCACATATCATCAATATATCACTACTCCTTGGAGGAATTCTTTCTTGGGGACTGATGTGGCCTCTCATAGGAAACAAAAAGGGCGATTGGTACCCTGCAGGCCTTGATGAGGACAACATGCAAGGTCTTGAAGGTTACAAGGTAAGTTTCTTAATTTTGGCTCATTATTAAAGGCTGGGTGATGACAAAAACCCATGGATAAAGTTTTGGCTTCAACCAACCAACAATATCTGAACTTGGATCTTTTAAATTAAGAGATCATATGAACCGTTTAATTTAGTGATTTGAGTTGTCTAAATTGTATACGGATGGTCTAAACTGCTAATGTTATGCTATTTATGTTGATGAATATATATAAGGGAAGCAGAACACGTAATAAAAAAAGGTGTCCTTTTTCTCATTGAAAACTTGAAAAAAAAAAAACTAAATGTTTTAAATTAAATATAGATAGCTCAAACGATTGAACAATGTACAAAATCCCTCATCTAAGCCTTGAAAAGCTCTTGCCACTATGTTTACTAACTTTCTGTTGACCTTGAATTCAGATATTCATCGCCATATCCATGATCCTGGGAGATGGTTTATACAACTTCTTCAAGGTGCTAGGCCATACCCTCATTGGCTTGTATAGACAAATCCAAGACAAACGACAGGAAAATGTTATTCCTATTGTAGATCAAAACTCCCCTTCAAGTCCTCATCAGTCTTTTGATGTTCAGCGCCGCACCCAACTCTTTCTCAAGGATCAAATTCCCACATGGTTTGCAGTTGCAGGCTATGTTTCAATTGCTATTGTCTCAATGTTCACTCTTCCACACATCTTTCACCAGCTAAAATGGTACTACATGTTGGTTATCTACCTTCTAGCTCCAACCTTAGCATTTTGTAATGCTTATGGGTGTGGCCTAACAGACTGGTCACTTGCATCCAATTATGGCAAGCTTGCCATATTTACAATCGGAGCATGGGCTGGAGCATCACATGGTGGGGTTCTTGCAGGCCTAGCAGCTTGTGGAGTGATGATGAACATCGTCTCCACAGCCTCTGACCTCACACAGGATTTCAAAACTGGCTATCTCACACTAGCTTCGCCACGCTCCATGTTTGTGAGCCAAATAATTGGCACTGCAATGGGATGTGTGATATCTCCTTGTGTCTTTTGGGTTTTCTACAGAGCATTTGATGACCTTGGGACTCCTAAAAGTGAATACCCTGCACCATATGCTATTTTGTACAGGAACATGGCCATCCTTGGGGTAGAGGGCTTCTCGTCTCTACCAAAGAATTGCCTCCTGCTGTGTTATGTCTTCTTTGGCTCTGCCATTCTGATAAATTTGATTAAAGACCTGATGGGTGAGAGAGGGTGGTTCATACCATTTCCAATGGCAATGGCAATACCTTTCTATTTAGGGCCATATTTTACTATTGATATGTGCGTAGGAAGTCTGATATTGTTTGTTTGGCAAAAGATAAACAAGGCCGAAGCAGATGCTTTTGGGCCAGCAGTTGCTTCTGGTTTGATATGTGGGGATGGAATATGGACTCTGCCTGCTTCAATACTTGCTCTTGCTGGGATAAAGCCACCAATTTGCATGAAGTTTTTGTCCCGTGCTACAAATAAAAAGGTTGATCAGTTTTTAGGTTCGTAAGGAAGAGTTTGGCTTGGGATCGATATCTTGTGCCATGGTCAATCTGTTGGTCAACACCTTTTTTAATTATGAAGTTCGAATTTAAAGATGTGCCAGGCACTAATGAAAAAAAAAAATGGTATGTTAGAAAGCTGACATAAAGAAAAAGGAGTATATGCACACAAGTTTAGATTGCGTTATGTGATTTGAGGTTTCTAGAAGACTTGGATTTCAAATATGCTTTCTCTAAACTTGGCAAATTTCAATGTATACACATGATATTATTGCTGCGGATTAGCTTAAGCCTATCTTCTTTTAGAGATATCTAAATATTAGAGAATAAAATTAAAAACAATACAACTAGAGCGGGGAAGGCACGTGATCTCAAGCATTGTCAACAAAAATTAATTGTCACAAGATATCGAGTTCAAATATCCCCTGCTCTAATATTTAAAAAAGTATTCTTAAGAAAAGCACCAAATCCCTCCATAATTCCTCTTATATCTACCAAATGCCTCAACCTATATGTAGTACTACTACCTCCGGTCCTAATTATAAGAGAAAGTTGACTTTTTTTGGAGAGATTGAGAAAACTAAATAAGTTACTTAATCATATCATATGTTGTATATCTTTAGATTATATATTAGTTTATTAGTTAAACTAATTAGTTTTGAGAAAAAAATAAAAATATAAATACTCTAGAGTAATTAAACTAACTTCTTTAATTTCTCCAAAAAAATCAATTTTATCTTATAATTAAGATCGGAGGGAGTAGCTCTCTCACTTTTTAATTAATTGTCCATGTAAAACTTAATTAAGCTTGTCCATCGAATCCCATTAGGACAAAGAAGGAAACGTCACAACAGTTTCATTATATTTCCTAATAACGATGGTATTTTTTTTGGGAAAATCACTGTCAGGTCCCAAGGAAGCAAAATATTGTCAGAAAAGTCCCAGGAAAATCTGAAATATCTGAAAAGTCCCTAGGGACTTTTCTGATATTATTTTCTAAAGTCAAATTACACACATGCCCCTCTTCTATTTCTCTCTCTCTCACGTTTTCAGCTCACTCTCTCTAACCGTTCCAGATCGCAAATCTCCACTGTTTATTTGCAGATTCAGTTTTTGCAATGGTGGAGGGTGAAGTTTTAAGGAGGTGAAAGATTTGTGGGATGAGAAGTAAGATAGAAGGAAGAAGAAGATGGAAGGAAGGTGGTGGGATTTTTTTGATCTCAAGCTTCCGCCATTTTTAAAGAAGGAAGGGATGAAGGTGATGATGATGATGAATAGTCCAACCTCATTGTGATGTGAAAACGCTGAAATGGGAAAAAATTAAGTTGTTGTTAATTTCCGCAGTAGTAGTTGTTAATACGAAAAATGAGGTTTGGGCGCCATTTTGCTCTGTTTTTGGGAAAGAAAACAGAGGAAGTGGTGTGTTTTAAGTGGTTGGGTGCTATGAAAACGCTGATATGGAAGAAAAATAAGTTGTTGTTAATTCGCACAGTGGAGGTTGTTAATTCGCACAGTGGAGGTTGTTAATACGGAAATGACGTTGGACGCCATGGTGCTCTGTTTTTGGGAGAGGAAACAGAGGAAGTGGTGTGTTTGAGGTGGTGGGGTGCTATGAAAAGGATGATATGGAAGAAAAATAAGTTGTTGTTAATTTGCACAGTGGAGGTTGTTAATTCGCACAGTGGAGGTTGTTAATACGGAAAATGACGTTGGACGCCATGGTGCTCTGTTTTTGGGAGAGGAAACAGAGGAAGTGGTGTGTTTGAGGTGGTGGGGTGCTATGAAAAGGATGATATGGAAGAAAAATAAGTTGTTGTTAATTCGCACAGTGGAGGTTGTTAATTCGCACAGTGGAGGTTGTTAATACGGAAAATGACGTTGAGTGTTAGTGGGTGCATAAACCGTGTATTTACAACTCATAAAGCATGTATTAACAACCTTTTGAGTTCGTTTCACAACGTCCCACACGTTTCTCGCTGACACTATGTTTCCTCACGTTAAGTATGACAAATTGAGCTATTTACAACTCGTATAGCGTGTAATAACAACTTGTTCGGTTTGTTTCTCAACCTCCAACACCTTTCTATCTGACACTATTGTTCCTCAAATTAAGTATGACAAATTAAGCTATTTATAACTCATAAAGCGTGTATTAACAACCTTTTAAGTTGTTTTCACAACCTCCAATGACTTTCTCTCTGACACTATATTGCCTTACGTTAAATATGACCAATTGAGCAATTTACAGAGCACTTCCTCTGTTATATTCCCCAAAAACAAAGCACCCACTAACACTCAACGTCATTTTCCGTATTAACAACCTCCACTGTTATATTAACAACCTCCACTGTGCGAATTGACAACAACTTATTTTTCTTCCATATCATCATTTTCATAGCACCCCACCACCTCAAACACACTACTTCCTCTGTTTCCTCTCCCAAAAACAGAGCACCATGGCGTCCAACATCATTTTCCGTATTAACAACCTCCACTGTGCGAATTAACAACCTCCACTGTGCGAATTAACAACAACTTATTTTTCTTCCATATCATCATTTTCATAACACCCCACCACCTCAAACACACCACTTCCTCTGTTTCCTCTCCCAAAAACAGAGCACCATGGCGTCCAACGTCATTTTCCGTATTAACAACCTCCACTGTTATATTAACAACCTCCACTGTGCGAATTAACAACAACTTATTTTTCTTCCATATCATCATTTTCATAGCACCCCACCACCTCAAACACACCACTTCCTCTGTTTCCTCTTCCAAAAACAGAGCACCATGGCACTCAACGTCATTTTCCGTATTAACAACCTCCACTGTGCGAATTAACAACAACTTATTTTTCTTCCATATCATCATTTTCATAGCACCCCACCACCTCAAACACACCACTTCCTCTGTTTCCTCTCCCAAAAACAGAGCACCATGGCGTCCAACGTCATTTTCCGTATTAACAACCTCCACTGTGCGAATTAACAACCTCCACTGTGCGAATTAACAACAACTTATTTTTCTTCCATATCATCCTTTTCATAGCACCCCACCACCTCAAACACACCACTTCCTCTGTTTCCTATCCCAAAAACAGAGCACCATGGCGTCCAACGTCATTTTTCGTATTAACAACCTCCACTGTGCGAATTAACAACCTCCACTGTGCAAATTAACAACAACTTATTTTTCTTCCATATCATCCTTTTCATAGCACCCCACCACCTCAAACACACCACTTCCTCTGTTTCCTCTCCCAAAAACAGAGCACCATGGTGTCCAACGTCATTTCCGTATTAACAACCTCCACTGTGCAAATTAACAACCTCCACTGTGCGAATTAACAACAACTTATTTTTCTTCCATATCAACGTTTTCATAGCACCCAACCACTTAAAACACACCACTTCCTCTGTTTTCTTTCCCAAAAACAGAGCAAAATGGAGCCCAAACCTCATTTTTCGTATTAACAACTACTAGAGTTATATTAACAACTACTACTGCGGAAATTAACAACAACTTAATTTTTTCCCATTTCAGCGTTTTCACATCACAATAAGGTTGGACTATTCATCATCATCATCACCTTCATCCCTTCCTTCTATAAAAATGGCGGAAGCTTGAGATCAAAAAAATCCCACCACCTTCCTTCCATCTTCTTCTTCCTTCTATCTTACTTCTCATCCCACAAATCTTTCACCACCTTAAAGCTTCACCCTCCACCATTGCAAAAACTGAATCTGCAAATAAACAGTGGAGATTTGCGATCTGGAACGGTTAGAGAGAGTGAGCTGAAAACGTGAGAGAGAGAGAAATAGAAGAGGGGCATGTGTGTAATTTGACTTTAGAAAATAATATCAGAAAAGTCCCTAGGGACTTTTCAGATATTTCAGATTTTCCTGGGATTTTTCTGACAATATTTTGCTTCCTTGGGACCTGACAGTGATTTTCCCATTTTTTTTCTCATTTATAATCTGGAGCGAGGAATGTTCAGCAGAGTCGTTAACGAGGGAAGGGACATTACAGTCTCAATGAACCCAATCTTCATCGCTTCCATCAGTTTCCTAAATAAAACAAATACAAATGCAATCAGTAAAATATCAGGTTAAGAGGTGAATGCATAAGAGAGCCAGCATTGGAAATCTCATCAATAATTACCTTTGAATCATTCGAAAATTCTTCAATGTCGTCATCATTTTCAGCCTACATTGCAATGTACAATGTTAGATTACCAGCGCCAATAACCATCTCTAAGAAGTTGGTTTTTTTCCATTGACAAAAAAGAAGTCAGTTATTTCCTTCGGATATTTAACTGCCACTTTTCCTTGGCCATCTGATATTTAACTGCCATTAAAACTTGAAAACATCATAGATACTTGATGCCCAGCATGTACAATCCGAAATCATTAACTTAAATTTACTATAACCTTGTTTCGTACTTAAAAATTCACTTAATGTTGACATGAAAATAGTTGAAATTCATGAAATATGCAAGAGATGTGAACCATCCTAACATTTCTCATAGCTACTGTGCACTTGGTATCCATGGTAGTGTTCTTAAAGTTTACCTCTTCCTCCACTTTCTTGAACAATGTGGATATGGTGGCCTGAACAAGTGAAGCATGATTACCAAACAGGACTTCTTTAGATGGAGTCATCAAAGAACTTTGAAACAGTTTCTTGGACTTGGATCCTGAAGCATACTTTCTATTCTTCTGAAGGAGCTGAGTTCCTCTTAAAGCATGCCAATGATCAATATCAACAGCAAGAGCATATGGATTTTCTTTCTGTGCCTATGAATTAAGGTTAATAACGTACAGGAGCACCAAAAACACAGAATCTATTATCAATGTATTTCTGATAATACAGGTAAATTGGAGATCAAAGACCTCAACGCTCAAAATAAAATCCAAAAGAAAAATATGTTGAAATTCTCTAACAAATCAATTATAAGGATATTTAAACTATTACGATGATTCATAGCAGTTTTAGCTTCCACTGCCTTTTTGTGTACAGAAACATCAGGGCTGTCCAAACTGGAAGAAAATTCTGCAAATCTGAAACAATAAAAGAAGTAAATATGCATTTCCGTCTCAGATGACAAATTTCAACCTAAGCCAACCAGACCAGTTTAATCATTAAGAAGTCTTATTATTTTTTTAAAAAAAAAATCGTGTCATTTAATAGGTAAATATATCACTCACTCAATCAGCATATGAGACATAATGCCTGCATACCACCGGAAATATAATTTTTCATGAATTCAACAACACCAACAAGCCTCATCTCATGAATTCATGGAGGGAAATTATCTCTTATCAAGTAAATTAATATAGAATAGGCTAATACTTGTATGTTTTTCCAGCAGGTCTATCAGAATGATGAACTGGAACCACCTCCTCGGTATCTTTCAAGATGCTTTCACTCCCTGACATATCATTTTCAGTAGGTGTTTCTGGTTGTTTCTTTGCACACTGCATCCTAATTTTGGCAGCACGCTGAGTGACTACAGGTGCTGCGCCAGCTCCCCCTACAAACTCGTAGTCAGTTTGTTGTCCCTGGAAAAATAGTCCAAAATCAGGTCAAAAGAATTTATTCTCATTATTCCTCATTCCATATAAGATAAATGAAAAGCTGCTTCTTATAGCCATGCAACTTTCACTGATCAACAACGTTTACCTCGTACAGTTCCTTTGGAAAATCAAGTCTAGTTTCTTCAGGGTTTTCAACTTTCCTCCCAATCCACCATGCATCGGAAAATACAATCTGAGAAATCTAGTTAATGTGAATAATAAACATGGGTTGATGGTTGGAAAGAAGTTGAATGGAATTATAGCACATAACTGTTAGTTTAGGAACATTAACAAGCCACAAGAGGATGAGGGGAAGAAAAATGCTGAGTTGTTAAACCTATATGTACCAAACGGTATAGGAATAAAGATTGCAATTGCGGTAGATATCACATGATTAGGGAAAATGATTTGTTTCCCTGATTTGTAGGCAAAAGATATCAGCTCAGATTCTCAAAGCACAAATCCTAGTTACTACATGCATAAACCTCTACCGGGAGGGGTGTTGGGGAGGGATCAATGCAAATTATAGAGGATCCAATCCAAATCATGCCTACAGCAGCATATTTACAACCTTTGTCCATGTTGAATCCAAATCAGAATGATGAGCTTGTTTTGATTAACTTCCATAATCCACTTCCAAGCTCTCTGTGAAAATTGAACCGGAAATAGCAGTTCGGAAGATACAAGTGTATAGTCGTGAAGGGAAATAAACCAACCATATTATCAAAATAATCCTCGCACAGTGCATTCTTTCCATCTCTGGAGAACTGCAAAGTTAGATATCTGTTCTTTGGATATAAGATGGTTCCGAATAACTTCATTTGGCCCTGAACAAAATGGAAGTAAATACGCATAAGATCAAATTTATATTTCTTCTTCTACACTCTGGTTTCTATCTACCAAACCAAACAAGTATATAGGAGAATGCAGTAATAAATCAACGCCCATTAACATGCGCCTGAAACTGAACAAGTGTAGTCAAAGAGTGATTCAAGTTGAAGGCTGAGAAAATTGGCAGTCCAATGTCCATATTACGACTTCCGATTTCATACCCTAGGAACCAAAAACACAGAAAATACATAAACTGAAACTTAAAAATGCGTTGAAGGAAAACGTTGAAAACCTGAGGGAAATCGACGTAGAGAACGGGGTTTTTTGTTCCCAAATCCTTGAGATCACCGATCCTGCCGCCGCGGCCTATGGGAGCAATGTGACCTGGAAATGAGAAGAGGCATTTGTTCCTTCGATGGGATTTCTTGACCATGTCTTTGCCGAGATGCCTAAGCACTGTGTCTGAAGGATTGAGACGACGAGAGGCTTTGGCTGGGGCCTCTGAAAGTATTCCATTAGAGAAGGCCAACCTTTTGAGCCTCTGGCGCTCTGCAGCTTCTGGATTTCGCTCCTTACTCGCTTCATGCTTCTTCCGACGGGCGATTGCCATCCTTGTTTCCTGATTCGGTAGAAAAGTCTCTGTTTCTGGGATATTCAAAAGCACCCACTCTCTGCTCTTGGCCGAAGGGCGGGAAACAGCATGTTTTTTTTTTTTTGCCCGAAGGAAGAAAAGTAGAAAATTAAATTACGAAACCGTCATTTCTTATTCCTAACTTTCCTACCAAATTTTCCTATAATTTTTTTGACAACTTTCTTTAATACCATGCGCTGAGATGACCAATACTCCAATATACATGGATATGGCTTATAGTTCTTAACGCAACACCTATTTATTTAATAATTTAATTAGAAAAAAAAATTAGTTAAGTTAGTTTATGTGACATTTTTTAAAAAAATACCATAATTATTTTTTTTAATTCTCTAAGTTTTTCTCTCTTATTTAATTATTATTAAGGGAACATTAATTATGGTACGAAAAGTCGGACCAGACCAACCGGTGAACAGGTCCTTGATTCGGTCTGGCCTGACCCTTGGAAAAGGAGGAGATCGACTCGGTCTTGACTGAGTCAACCTGGACGATTTTTGGTTAACTCGGCCAAACCGTCGAGTCAGGCCGTTTGGCCGAGTCAAAACATTTGCCTGCAACTGTCCCAAAACAACATCATTTTGGGACATAATTAAAAAATAATAATAAAACTCAGATGATCAAATTCAGAAAGACCAAAAGAGGAAAGACTGAAACTCCAGCAAGCAGTCTCCTCTCATAGATGAAAATCAGGTGACGGCGACCCTGTGTCTAACCCAGCGTTCGGCAACGACAGCGACCTGTAGGAGATGGGAGATGCTGAGATTGTTGAGGTTGATGAAGAAAAGGCGATGACAAAATCTGGCTGCTGAAGATCTCATGGGACCAAGCAAGGAAAGTGGTTGGTTGTGGGATCTCAAAAAAAAAAAGATCATCAGAAAGTGGCTGGTTGTGGAATCTCACGAAAAAAAGATCATCAAACTATCAGCTAATTTTTTTATTTAAAAATGTTGAGAATAGAAAAGGGAGGATCTGAAGATGATTTCAGAGAAGAGAAAAAAGAAAAATGGAAGATGAAAGAGGCAATGAAGGCTGCACTCTACTATTCTATAGTTTTGCTTTGGATTCCCAATATATTTTTATTAAAATAAAATAATGGCACATGTATCAAGAATGAGCAGGCAAAATAATATCAAATATAAGATATGATCACAAGAGTGTTGGCAGTAGGAAAAAACACAAGGATCAAGATCAAGGATAAGAAGATATCATTGCATAAGTGCGTAAAGAAAGAATAAATGAAATGTCGAAGATCAAGATAAAGAGAAAAGTAGGTAAAAAAAAGAACAAATCTAAAAAAAAAAGATAATGAAAAAATTATTTAAAAGGATATAATAATTATATGAAAGAAAATATTATTGTATAAGTATAAGCATCATAACTAATACTAATAGATTTTAAACATTTTTTTGTGATGATTTTCATTTTTATCTATAGAAGTTTAAAAATATATTAATATATATTGTTACTAATAAATTGTAATATTTTAATATAGCTGGTTCAACCAAGGATTAAACTCCGGTTGACCTATTAACCCTTGAATCTGTGCCATGACCGGTTCATTACCCGGTCCGATTTTTTGTTCCTTGATATTAATGTAAGTAAATTAAAAAAATTAACAAATATGAAAAATAGATCTTACATTTAAGATTAATAAAAACTCCCTAATTAAGTCTTATATTAAGGAGGGGAAGGAGTATATAATTTTTTTTTTTTTTTGCATGAAAAATTGTATATCATTAAATCATAACATGAAATACAGTGTTATATCTATGACAAAAATAACAAAGCAAACCTAACATGACATTAGAGATCCTTTATTAAGCATCCCCTCAAATTAGTGGGGAGGTGGTGATTGATCAAGGATGCAAATAATTTCCAAGCAGTCCATGAGCAAGAAGGAGTATATAATATAGGATCAGATTTTTATGAGAAAGAAGATAAAAAAAAACTTTTAAATTTTATTTATGTATTTATTAAAATATACTTATATTTTCAACAATTATTTTGATCTATTCATTTAAAAGCATACAATTAAATACATGGTAAATTTTAAGAATTCAATCTTTTGTTTAATTAATACATATTTATCCATTATCATATAATTTTAAATTATATAAATAATAAATATAAGAATATTTATTTAAATAAAATATAATTATAATTGTAACTATATTTTTTATCAAAATAATTGTAACTATATAACTTACCCTTTTTAAAGAGATTCTTCACTATGAATTCATAGTGTATATATGTCACACGTAATTAAAAATGCAACTATGTAAAACTGAAACTTTCCTCTGTTTTTTTTTTGACCGTTGCTTCTCAACGGTCTTCGGTTTCTGACGCTGGTTCACCGTGATCGACGTCAATATGCTGCAACGTCTTCCATTCTGACGCTGATCTCCCATTTCTAACGTCGATCTGAGCCTGCTTCTCCCGTTTTGGTGCTGATCTCTGCTGAGTTTGAACTGGAGTTTCACCGGTGACAACGCTGAGCTTACATGTCCGAAGTTCCGTCAATCTGAGCTTGTTTTTTCGTTGATATGTTCATCTTCCTGGTAACGTCGATGTGCTCTACTGCAGTCTGTTCGAATTGTCTTACCCAGGTGCTTTGTGTTGCTTAACTTTGTCTGTTCAAATTAGCTTTGCTGCAGATTTTTTTTTAAAAATATGATATGAGGGAAAAAACAGAGAGAGAGAGAGTGGAGAGAAAAGTAAAAAAAAAAAAAGTAAAATTATTTATTGTATGCTCAAGAGATGAACGAGCGGGAGAGAGAACGTAGTCCCGTGAGAATGGTTTTGGTGCCAATGCTGGAGGAGAGGGAGGCCTTGTAGCATAGCAGGAAGAAAATTCGTGATAATGATGAAGAGTTCACAAATAAGCAATCCTAAGCCCCACGGGTTGAGGATTGGATGAGTGACGATAATATTGTACAAGAAACCACCATACCTGAAGTACCTAAACGGTCATACAAGGATGCATACATGGATGATCAGACGCAGAATGATTGTTCAGATGATGATGAAGAATGGTGGAGAGGGGACGGATGGAAGTCTAGGATTGAGGTGGAGATGACGAAGAATGGACCAAACATAATTGTGTCTTTGGAGTTTAGAAAAAAGCTAGCGAGGAAATGATCGACATCGTTGTTCGTTAGACTCCTTGGCAGGATGGTGCGTGAGGATCAATTGGGTCAAAAGTTGCAACAGCTGTGGGGACATAGAGGCCAGGTTGAAACTATTGAGATAGGATCCGGGTATTTTCTGGTTTGTATGAGCAATAAGGAGGACTATGATTTTGCATTAACAGGAGGCCCTTGGTTATATATGGATCATTACCTAGCAGTGCAACCATGGAAATCAGAGTTTGATCCTGACTCTAGTAAGGTTTCCAAAATCACAGTGTGGGTGAGAATTCCTAAATTCCCAGTTGATTTCTATGATAAGGGTATTTTATATGTCGTGGGTAACCAAATTGGAAGGGTTCTAAAAGTGGATACAAACACCCTTCAGAGAACCAAAGGTCATTTTTCCCGTATATGTGTTGAAGTCGATCTAAGTGCATCTTTACTTCCGTCATTGATGATTAATGGGAAAGAGAAGAAGATTGTTTATAAGGGTTTGCACTTGATTTTCTTATCATGTGGACGGTACGACCATGACACGGCGTATTGCCCTAATAATCAAGCAATAAGCACGTTAAAGTCGCCATGTATGTCGAACCCGTTGGCTTCCACATATTCAACACAAGAGCCTACATGCTCTGAGACCGCAGCCAGGGTGTATGAGGAGTGGATGGTCACACCGAGTCATAGAAGGGGACAATGGATCTCGAACACAAGGAATGGTAATCATGGGCGTGAGTCTAGGAGTGATTTACGTTCTCGAAATACAGCAGGAGGATCACGTTTTGAGGCTCTTAATGTTGAAGATATGGGAATTAATGATGGAGGTTATAATGATAGTGGAAATCAAGGCAAGATTCATGTCAGTTCAAAGCCAGGAGAAAGATCGCGTGAATCAAAAGGGAACTCTGGTCATCTAATTGAAATAAGTAAAGGGAGTAAGGGGAATAAGGGATCGAATAATCTGAATGTAGAAAAAAGGAGAGAATTTGTGAGAATCCGAATAGTGTTGGCCAATTGAAGACGTTGAATAAAACACATGCGACACAGACAGCTAAGAAGAAAGGGATTGAGGAAGGAGCTTCCCACGGAACCTTGAGTATGGGCTTGAAAATGCAGCAAACAAGAACTCAAGTGGACTCTCAGGTGTTGAACTCTCACATGTTAACTCATAAAGCCGAAACGTCTTATAATTCAAGTGGGGAGGCTGGGTTACGAATTAAAAAAAATATTATTCAAGTAGACCCTAATTCCACTACTATCCACCTAAAAGCCATTGATCCTCTTGACCCAGGTGCAGAATGAGGGGAGAATTTTGCAAGTCCAACTAATCCTCTTGGGACTGTTGAGGATGTGGTGATGAATAGTGTTGACGAGGTGAAGGAGGAACATATATCTCAATAATGACTGGTTTGGTTGTGCTCTTCTTCATATTTATCAATTTTTTATGATTATTATGACTTGGAATACCCGGGGTGCCGGTGGTGCCTCTTTTAACAGATTACTTAGTGATGTTGTTGTCAGACATGGTGTTAATTTCTTTGCTTTGTTAGAACCCAGACAGCAAGGGATGAAAGCCAAGCTCATTGCAAGGAAATTGGGATGGACGAATATGCACATTGTAGAAGCTCGGGGATTTAGTGGAGGTATATGGTTATTCTGGGATTCTACGTTTCATTTTTCTGTGACTTGTTGTGGTGATCAATTTGTTCATGAAATGCTTAACAAAGGCACAAGTGTAGAGTGGTCTCTTACTGTGGTCTATGGGAATCCAAATATGGTTATTAGACGACAACTTTGGCCCACTCTTGAGGGTATTTAACAATCAATTGTTGGAGGTTGGGTGGTGATTGGAGATTTCAATGCTGTTTCATGTCCTGAAGATCGCTGGAGTAAGAAACACAGGGAGAATACATGTATCGATAGGTCCTTCCAAAATTGATTATTGGGCAGCGAATTACTTGATATTGGTTTTAGTAGACCTCGATTTACATGGGGCAATTTGATTACCCAAAGCAGAATTGATAGGGCCTTGGTGAATAATTGTTGGTTTACAGAGAATCCTAATGCAACTGTGACACACTTGCCAAAATATAAGTTTGATCATTATTCGGTGCTTCTGGATACTGAATCTCATGTTCTTACTGTAAAGAATCGAAGGCCTTTTAGATTCTTTACCCCCTGGGTTATGCATGAAGATTTCAAGAATTTTGTGCAACATCACTGGAGGTTGGGGGACGACTGGTGCAGATCCATAGATCAGTTCACTGAGGATTTGAGGTTATGGAATAAGGAGGTTTTCGGTAACATCTTCTATATAAAAGAAAGTTTATATCGATGATTAGATGAGATTAATGCAAAGATAACTTCGGTTGGTATCTCCGAGTCTCTTGAAAAGGTACGAGGGGAACTATGGGGCGAGCTGGAGAAACTCTTGACACGGGAAGAAGTCATATGGCTACAATACTCTCGAGTTAATTGGTATGTGGATGGGGATCGTAATACCAAATATTTCCATTCAGTGGCTAACAGCAGGTAAAGAAGGAACAAAATAGAGGCTTTAAAGCTTGACACTGGGGAGTGGACATATGATGCAGCTGAAATTATGAAAATGGGAAGTTAGTTCTTTGAAAATTTATATACGGAGACCTAGATATATAGTGGATCTTTGGTTTTTGGATGCACGTATCCTGATATTGATGATGTAAATATGCATATTCTGGGGAGATCGATTCAAGATCACGAGATTAGACGAGCTTTATTTGATATGGGGCCTCTGAAAGCACCAGAACCAGACGGTTTCAACCCGTTATTTTATCAGAGCCAATGGGAAACGGTGGGACCGTCAATCATTTACTTAGTTAAAAAAGTCTTTAATGATCCAATGTGGATACGACAAATTAATGCCACTCAAATTGTACTCATACCGAAGGTGGAACATCCTGAGACAACTAAAGATTTCCGTTCCATAAGTCTTTGCAATGTTGTGTATAAAATAGTTATGAAGCCTATATCAAATAGACTCAAGGCAGTCATGCCTTTAGTGATAGCCCCAAACCAATGCAGTTTTGTGAAAGGGCGCCAGAGCTCAGACAATATTATCCTAGTTCAGGAGATTATTCACTCTATGAAGTCCTTAAAGAGGAACAAGGGTTTTATGGCCATTAAGATCGATTTGGAGAAAGCTTATGATCAGGTCAGATGGAGTTTTATTTCCGACTGCTTAAGAGAGCTCAAGATCCTTGACTATCTTCTTAGAGTTATTCAAGCTTGTATCTCAACTTCTCAAATGCAACTGATTTGGAATGGAAAAGCTACTAATATGTTTTGCCCTTCCCGTGGAGTTCGACAGGGTGACCCAATATCGCCGTATCTTTTTGTTATCATGATGGAAAGGTTGGGGCATCTCATCCAAACAGCAGTAGATGAGGGTGACTGGAAACCTTTTAGGCTCTCCAAAAGAGGTACTCCTGTCTCTCATATTTTTTTTGCTGATGATCTCATTTTGTTTGCAGAAGCAGATCTTGATCACGCAGGGGTTGTGAAGGCCATCCTGGATGACTTCTGCAACATTTCAGGCCAAAAAGTGAATGCTGGAAAGTCAAGAATTTACTTCTCTAGAAATGTGAATCACATCAAGTGCAAAGAAATCAGTGAGTTTTTGAATTTTACTCCGACGTCGAATTTGGGGAAATACCAGGGAATGCCTATATTACATGAACGGAGTTCAAAGGCAACGTATAATTTCCTCCTGAATAAGATGGATGCTTGTTTGACAAATTGGAAGTCCAATATGCTATCGATGGCGGGCAGGCATACTCTAGTGTCCTCTGTAATGTCGGCTCTGCCATCTTATGCTATGCAAACAGTGCCTCTACCTTTGGGAACTTGTGATGAAATTGACAAACGATATCGTAATTTTCTCTGGGGTTGTAGCTCAGTTAGTAGAAAACCGCATTTAGTCTCCTGGGATTTGGTGTGTGCACGTAAAGAAAATGGAGGCCTTGGTCTTAGGAAGGCTCGTTACCAGAACCAGGCTTTCATGATGAAGCTTGGATGGAATATGATTAATAGACAAGACTCGCTCTGGGTCAAGTTTTTGCGTGAAAAGTATAAAGCCGGCAATGATATTATTCTTAAAATTGAAAAGCGTTGGTCGAAGTCAAGTACATGGAGGGGTATTCGTAACAATTGGGAGAAGGTAAATGATAGTATAACATAGAGAGTAGCAAATGGAGAAAATATTTCTTTCTGGAACGATGTGTGGGTGCCACATTTGGAGAAGCTTTAGAGTTTAGTAACCCAAGCATTGCCTAGAGATGTTACTGAATGGAGAGTAGCTGACTGCATAACTCCTTCTAGACAATGGGATATGAGTAAGTTTGATCACCTACTCCCAGGACATGTATGTACCGCTATCAGACGGGTTAATATATGTCAGCTAAATGGGGAGGATTTCCCAGCATGAAGGTGGTCTTCTGATGGCAATTTCTCCCTTAGCTTTGCTTACAAATACATGGTGGATACCCCACGGGCTCACACTAAATACCGATGGAAATGTGTTTGGAAAATGAAGGTCTCTCAAAGGTACCGTACTTTCTTGTGGTTGTGCTTTCATGGTCGTTTAATGACAAACATGGAACAGTTCCATCGTGGTTGTCATCCTACGGGTACTTGTGAAGTATGCCATAATGCAAGTGAGTCAATACTCCACATTCTACGAGATTGCCCGACCATTTCTGAATTTTGGAATAGTTTCTTATCGCCGAGTTGGCGGCATCTATTTTTTGGCATATTGGATAGAAATGACTGGCTTGTATGGTGTATGGAGAGAAAGGATGTTGTACAAGGTTTTGAGTTTCGTCTTTGGTTTACTGTCTTATGTCGATATATCTGGTTGGCTTGTAATGACATATGTTTTAACAACAATTTTTGGAGTACAAATGCCATTTTAGCCCGTGCTCGTGCATGCTTAGCATGGGGTAATACAAGCTTGTGTAAAAACTATAATGAGAAAGAGAGTTGTACACATTGGAAACCACCTCCGCCTAGGTGGGTGAAGATTAATACTGATGGATCCAGGAGTGACAGCTTAGGGATGTGCACATATGGTGGTGTACTGCGAGATCACAATGGTGAGTTTTTACTGGGGTTCATGTATCGAATTGGCCAAGGGACGGTGGTCTCTGCTGATGCTTGGGGTATATTGTGAGGTCTTAAAATTGTCTGGGATAAAGGATACAAACAAATCCTGGTTGAGAGTGATTGTTGTGAAGTCATGGAACTTATTCAGGCAACGGTGTCTCAAGAACACCCAGATTTTCAACTTATCATGGAGATTCGCACGTTGATGGATCGTGACTGGGAAGTCGGAATGTTACATTGTAATCGTGATGTTAACACAGTTGCAGACGCCATGGCAAATGAGGCTTGGAAGATGGCGTTGGATCTCCATATCACTGAATCACCTCCTGTAGTTATTATGAGCTTATTACTTACTGATCAAAATAGGTCGAGATCGCAAGTAGACTCAGGAGGATAGCTTCTGAGGTGTTTGTAGTTTTTCATGTACTATAAAAATAAAAATAAAAATAAAAATGCAACTTGTGGGTCTAATTTTTAGTGAGTGTTTGGTGATGTGTTTAATCGCACCAATCGCACGAATGATGGCCAAATCATGCTATTGAAAAGGGATGAAATTTTGTGAGTGTTTGATGGGAAGCAATTAGCAATATGGCTTTTACACAATTCGTATGATTTGCATAAAGCTAGTAGAGGGAGCTCTTTGCCATTGAAAAAAGCTGGGAGACGGTACGTGAGTGGGAGAAGTGAGGGATAAATTTTGTTTAATTAATGCGGGTCCCACCCACCTTTATGCTGTTTGATATCTTTTTTTTTTTTTTTTTTGTAATTTTCATTTCAAATGATGTATGCCTCTCTTTTTTTTTCTTAATCTTATAATGATTTTTTCCCCGATAATTCTATATCTTGATCTCCAAAGCATTTAAATCAATTTTCATAATACTTAATTAGTTAAAATTTTTAATTGAGAGATCTACTTACATAAACATATTTAATTTTTATCATTCTAGTTTGAGATCTACTATAGAAAGGACTTTTGGAGTATGGAAGAATCGATTTGAATTGTTATAAAAAATGAACAAGTACAACTACCAGATGCAAGTCCACATTATTTGTGCAACTATAACCCTACATAATTTTATTTGGAGAAATGATTCTACTGACGTAGTGTTTTGGCAAGGTGAAGCTGGGAATATAGTTTATGTAAATAATAATAGTGTAGATAAACAGCCTTCCGTGACAAATTATGATAGGCGATCTTTCTCCCAAATAAATTATATTCGTGACTCAATTAAAGACCAACTCGTACGAGATATGTGATCCAATTAGTTATGTAATTTTATTTCATCAAATTGTGTATTTTTTAATTACTAAATTTCCCAACTTTAAATTTTATAGATTTTTTATAATTTCAAATTTAATTTTTCTCTTACCATTATCACAAAAGTCATTTATGCTTAAGCTATTCCAAATAAGTTTTACTTTTACAAAAGTCATTTATAAAACCGTCAATCCAAATATAAATCACATTACACAATCTGAATTTTATCTAAAAGTAAGATTATAAAAAGTCAAATTGAAAAAAACCACTTTTACAATCGTTGCTCCAAACACATACTTAGTATTAGTTGCGTTTAGTAAAAGACTATTATTAGTTCAATAATTTTGTTTCATTAAAAATTTCTATATTTTTGGTACATTTATGTTGTAAAATTCAGTCTATTTTAGTTTATGTTTTTTAAATACGTAATAATAATTTATATATGCATATTTAAAGTATTCCTCCATTCTAAATTAAGTACCAGCCACAAACCCTGAAACTTCGGATGTCTCGGTACCTGATAATAGAATTTAGAAATGGCCCAAATAGTGGTTCAAAAAATTTCATAAAGTAATTTTTTTAAAAAAATTTCATTAAGGGCTCCTTTTTCTTTTTGGAGTATAATAGCATTTTATTTTAGACAACAAATATTTATCCACCCACCTTAAATAGGAAAAAAGGTAAATCAGCGGTCAATAAGCTAGTGATAATTACTAAAACGTGCCTCTGGTCATTTCCTAAAAAATGAAAAATCATGTTCAAGAAACAACGGGTTTGTTTGATTCTGTTTTTAAACATAATCTCAAAAAACTAATAAAATTTATTTTGAAAATTATTTTCAATAAGTGTGTGTTTGGAAAAACGATTGTGAAAGTGACTTTTTTTAATTTGACTTATTACAATCTTACTTTTAAGTAAAAATCAGATTGTGTGATGTGATTTATATTTGGATTAGCGGTTGTATAAATGACTTTTACAAACGTAGAATTTATTTGGATTAGCTTTAGCAAAAGTGACTTTTATAATAATAGCAAAAGAGAAATTAAATTAAAAAATTTATAAAAGTTAAAGTTGGGAAATTTGGCAATAAAAAACAAATAATTTGATGAAATAATATTACATAACTAATTAGATCACATATCTCATACAATTTGATCTCTAATTGGTCACAAATATGATTGATTTGGGAGAAAGATTTTTTATATAAAATGTATATTGAATTATACATATTGGTATTATAACTAAAAACGATTAGAAGATTAGACTAACTTCAATATAATGAGCATGGTTGATTGCCAAATAAATTTTTAAAAATTCTCAAGAATTAACATTGAACAAAATTCCTCCATTGTACCTTGAATCCTCTTTACAGCCAAGGATAAAACAAAAATTCTTCACAGACTAAAATCATCTAAAAGCATACCCACTCATCTTTTCTCAATTTCCAACATCTCAACAATGTCATGACTCATCACTTTCTCATGTGCAGGCCCCACCTCCATGTGCATTTCTGTTCTTTCTTCTCCTTCTCGCTTTCTCATCACTCTCTGCTCTGGTTTCTAGCTATACCCTCTACCCTCTACTGCATTTCTGATCCATGAACCAAAACTTGATAGATTTTTGTCTTGCTCTTGTGTGAGATCAGATTGATGAATTACATTTCCACCCAAAAAAAAAAAAATCAAACAAAGCAAAGATATCAAAGAGAGAATGTCAACCACCAACCAAGAAGAAGAGAAAAAACCGAGCATATGTTTTTTTAGACGGCGACTTCAGAGATCGACTTCTTTAGACGGTGAGAGAGACACACACAGACAGCCGGAAACTTCACACCCAAACCGACAAACCAGACCATGGCATCTGACCACCCACAACGCCGACATGTTAGAAAGATTGCCCGATCAACAGTGACAAGAAGAAGATGGATGACCTCTGGGAATCGCCGAGAAACAAGAAGAACAGGCGAAGATGGGAGTAAGATGGAGTATTTGATCAGAGAGGGGAGAGAGAAATTCGGACATAATAATGAGGGTGGTTTAAATTGAATAACGGTAAATATATCTAACGTAGAAGCTTCATAAGCTGGCTTTTTGAACTTATTGGCAAAAGCCACTTTTCTGTGATAAGTCCTATTGGAAAAAGGTGCTCCCAAACATGAGCAAAAAATCAAAAATATGTATAAGTCAGATTAAACCTGCTAAAAGCCCGATTGAACCCTTGAAACGCCATGCCAAACACACAATAAATGATTTTAAAAAAATAAAATTTTGTTTTAAAAAATTAAAAATCAAATCTGTTTTTAAGTGTTTTCTTGTTTTTATTTTTCTATTTCTTATTTTTTTTGAGGTGGTCACATGCCCACTATTCACACCACACTATTACCACCAATCGTGGTTGTGTTAGTATTGGTGACAGCCTTATCACATCAATTCAAAAATATTTTTTAAAAAATTATCTAAATAGATTTTTTTTCCAAAACTTGTTTTTAAAAAAAATTTATAAAAAAATTTTGAAAACAAAAAATAGAAAATAAAAACAAATAAGCCCAAAAATATTTCTGATTACAATAGTATTTTTACAAAAATGTACAATAAAGTGTCTCAACAATTTCAATCTATAATTTTTTTGCCAAAGATATTTTGTATATTTTAAAAAATCGAAAGCTCCCTTGCATTGGAAGGGGGTTTTATGAAACTTTTATGATTAAAAATATTCTGTCATTATCTCTGTAAGGTTTTTCTTAATAAGAAGTCAAAATGATATTAATTAAAAAGATCTATATTATAGAGTCTTAACATTAGTACCACAACAAGAAAAGAAATCATAAGAGAAATTAGGAAATGAACTAAACACTTCAACTTCCAAACGAGAAAAGGAAAAATGCGCTTATTTCATGGGGCAAACAAATGCTAAGTTTTCCACTAGGGCAAATAAAAATTCATTTCTTGTCCAATTCAAACACACTATTTCAAATAGTTGATATTGATATTGTTGGCACCACTAGTATTCCATAAGGACCAAAAATCTTTGACAGTCTTTTTGAGTTTGGACTCAATTCACTCCTACACAAAAATTTCTATGCCATATAAATCGGGCCATATGGAGCGTCCATTTCTCATCCAATTCAAATACATTATTCTAAATTGTTGATGTTGATATTGTTGGCACCACAAGTATTTTCCACAAGGGCTAAAAATCTTTGAAACAAAGGTTTTTGACTCAACTTACTCCCACACAAAACTTTCAGTGCCCTATAAATTGGGTCATATGGAGCATCCATTTCTTGTTCAATTAAGACACACTATTCCAAATTGTTGATATTGATTTTGTTGGCACCACAAGAATTTTCCGCATGGGCAAAAACCCTATGAAACTGACTCTTTTTGAGTTTCAAATCAATTCCACTCCCACACAAAATTTTCTATGTCATATAAATTGGGCTATATGGAGCATCCATTTCTTGTCCAATTCAGATATACTATTCCAAATTGTTGGTGTTGATATTATTGGCACCACATGTATTTTCTCCAAGGGCCAAAAATCTTTGAAAGGAGTCTTTTTGAGTTTGGACACAACTCACTATCACACAAAGATTTCAATGCCCTATAAATTGGGTTATTTGGAGCATTCATTTCTTAACCAATTCAGACACACTATTCCAAATTGTTGATGTTGATAATGTTGCGACTACAGCTATTTTCCACAAGGTAAAAAATCTTTGAAACAACGTCTTTTTGAGTTTGAACTCAATTCACTCCCACACAAAAATATTCCATGCCTTATAAATTAGGTCATATGGAGCATCAATTTCTTGTTCAATTGAGACACACTATTTCAAATTGCTGATGTTGATATCGTTGGCACCACAGCTATTTTCCACAAGGGCCAAAATTTTTTGAAATAAAGTCTTTTTGAGTTTGTACTCGATTCACTCCCACAACAAAAATTTATATGCCCTATAAATTGGATCATATGGAGCATTCATTTCTCGTCCAATTCAAACATATTATTCCAAATTGTTGATGTGGATATTGTCGAGAACAAACGTATTTTCCATAAGGCCCAGAGGTTTTTAAACAGTCTTTTTCTGTTTGGGTTAAATTCTGCCACCACACAAAAATTTACTTGTCCTATTAACGGCTTCATTTCTTGTCCAATTCAAACACACTATCCCAAATTGTTGATGTTGATATTGTTGGCAGCAAAAGTATTTTCCGCAAGGGCGAAAAGTCTTTGGCACAAAGTGCCTCCGCGTTTAGATTCAATTCCACACCCACACAAAAACTTTCAGTTGTTAGAAGGGGTGTTGGAGAAAGAAAAACGTGCTACCTCCAGTACCAAATATAATACTACATTGATTATTTTGGAGAGGGTAAAAAATCTAATTAAATTATTTTAAAATATTTATACTCATTATTTTTCTTCAAACTAACTTGTCTGATTTATAAATTAATATATAATCTATAATACATAATATAATATGATTATTAAGTAACTTATTTAATTTTCTTAGCTTCTCTAAAAAAATCAATGACATCTTATATTTAGAATATGAGGGAGTGTATTATAAAAAAGGTCCCCTCTTTAGAGATAATAAGGTAACAACCGGTCTATGGTAACATCCCTACACGGGGAGGTTTTCCAATTCTTCTTCTTCCATACCCACTGGCGGCGGGGTCAACACACAGATACCCTCACCGTATCTCTCCATATCTGTTGCGCTAACTATTGTTGTTGCATATGTTGTCGGTAGTGCTAGGTTACAGTGGATCTCTGGAACCTATCCCATAAGGTGAAGATTATTGGGTCAAGATGCAAATTTTTCTGGAAAATTTGCACCCATTAGTGTTAAGTATACAGAAGTTGTTTACAGATCAATATTATCATAAAAGTGTTAAAAATACAATAATATTATCCCTTACCGTTTAAAATGTTAACCGTCAACGATATTTTCTTAATAGTTAATATTAGTTTTTTAATAATTATGGTAAATTTGCTCCATTTTTAATATTTTGAGGGTGATATTAAACCACAAAAAACTTATAGATACCCAATACTTTTTAGTGAATATTTTTAGGATAAATTTACCCCTTAACCTCGATTCTTTGGCGATGGTATTTGGACAAATAATTGGAGTCTAATGAACAAGAAAAGAAATGGCGGGGCTTGATGTAGTGAAAAGGAATTGGCGGAAGGACAGGCGGGGTGCCATCTTAAAATCTTATACTATAATTATACAATGTATAGTTATTTTTATTTTATAATTATAATATTTTTAATCATGTATTATAATTATATTTATTTAATTTTGATAATTACAAAATTATAATTTTATATTCTAAATATAATTTATAGTTATATTTTATTAAATATTCTATAAAGTTTGAAAAAAACAATTTAAATAAAATAACAACAAAGTTTGTCAGGAAACATATTTATTGGGAGATGTGAAAATCCTTTATACTCTAAATCTTAAAAAGGAAAACCTTGATATTATGCAAAAAACAGCAAAGTTACCCATGTAAAAATATTTTGCATTCGCTCACCTTCTAAACCAAATAGTAAAACTCCCCACCTCTAGACAGTTCAAACGATATCGGTGACCCAAAAAAAAAAAAAAGCAATTCAAACTATGAGTGTTTGGGTGGATGAAAATATGGTTTATAAGCTGTTTTTCACGTAAATCGAGATAAAATTCCTCTCATACTTACCTCGTATATCGTAAATCATGATTGAAAAGTTGTTTTTAAGCATTCCTATCGTTATTCCAAACACAGACATATAATATGAGCCAAACGCACGTTCATAGTTCTTATAGCATCTTTTGATGTGAAAATTAACATTGCTGATGAGAACCCATACTTACTAAGCACAACGGAATGATTTTTTTCGTCCCTTTTCTAATGAGATTGTAGCCAAATGCACCTTCATAGTTCTTATAGCATCATGTGGAGATCATCATTGGTGATCAAAACCCATATTTACAAAGCACAACGGAATGATTATTTTTCCATCCCTTTTCTAATGAGGTTGTATCAATAATTAATTGAAAGCGAATTTTTAAAAAGTACTTATTGGAAGAACTGAAGAAGTGAAAATCTTTTACCCTCTTAACCTCAAAAGGGATTAGTCTCAGATCTAAAGTAGATTGTGTATACCATTATCAAATCATAAATGAAATCATGTGACTCCAAAAATAAATATTATAACTATCCCCACATATAATTGTTATGCACACTAGCCCATTCCTCCTCTTACTGTTTATTTAACTAAAGTTCACATGTCAGCATATATATACATTAATGCTTCCTTTGACTTGAGGAACGTGGGATTTCTTTTGATACACTCACCAAAATCACAGCAGATATTCTTCAATAAATACTGAATGAACCTTTTGCAGTATCTTTCAACCAAAATGCTCAGCAAAATTCATACCCTCAAGAGATTCCAAGAGGTTCCAGAACCAAGAGGTTCCATCACGGAGAAAGAAGCTAACCATAAGGGCCTTTGAGGCGAGCTTTGTGCTTAGTCTACTGTTCTGTTTCATAGTGATGAAGCAGCTAACCATGAAGAACCAAGAGATTATTCTCATAAACTCAAATTAGCATAACCTTATTTGGTACTTAAGAGATTCACTTAATACCGACATGAAAATAATTGAAATTCATAAAATATGCAAGATATGTGAACCATCATATCATTTCTCCTCACAGCTGCTTGGCACTTGATATCCATGTTAGTAGTCTTAAAGTTTAGCTCTTCTTCCACTTTATGTGGATTCGGTAGCCTGAACAAGTAAAGCGCGATTACCAAACACAAGACTTCTTTAGAATGAGTCATCAAAGAACGTTAAAACAGTTGGACTTAGGTCCTGAAGCATACTTTCTATTCTTTTGAAGGAGTCGAGTTCCTCTTGAAGCGTTCCAATGATCAATATCAACTGCAAGAGCATATGGATTTTCTTCCTGTGTCTATGAATTAAGGTTAATATCGTAGAGGTACACCAAAAACACAGAATGTAAGATCATCATGATACTGGTAATACAAATACATTGGCGAGCAAAGGCCTCAAGGCTCAAAATAAAGTCCAAAATAAAATCCGTCTCAAATGACAAATTTCATCTTAAGCCAGCCAGACCAGTTTAGTCACTAAGAAGTCTCATTATTTTTTTGTTTTTTAAAAAATTAGTGTTTAGTAGGTAAACTAGATCACCCACTCAATCAGCATATGAGACAACGCCTGAACAGCACCGGAAATATAATTCATGGCGAGAAATCATCTCTCATCAAGTAAATTAATATAGAAAAGGCTTCTACATGTATGTTTTTCCAGCAGTTCTATCTGAATATGATGAACTGGAACCGCCTCGTTCATTTCTTTCAAGATGTTTATTCACCTTTGGCCCCCAACCTCTCTCCCGCGTTCCTCACTCTTGCAACTTTGCTTATAGGACAAGAGGTGAGAAGCTCAACAGGGAGCATGCTGCTTCATCCCAAGTAACACTCAGTTTCAACACTTCCACAATACCTTACTTCATTGACTTAGAAGTCATGATCAAAGACTTCAGTTTTTCTCACTGCGAAGGAAAATACGTTCACTTCATAGGCTGATAAGTGCTCATTTTTCCGCAAGGGCCAAAAATACCTGAAACAGAGGCCTTCCGCGTTTGGATTCAATTCCACTGCTATTAACTGAGCCATGTGGAGCATCAATGTCTTATCCAATTCAGGCACACTATTCCACATTCCTGATGTTGATATTCAGGCACACTATTCCACATTCCTGATGTTGGTATTCTTCAATAAAAATTCAATGAACTTTTTGCAGTATCTTTCAACTTTAACCAAACTTCTCAACTAGATTTATACCCTTCACTAATAAAATACTAACTCTGTTTGCTGACACACCATTTCCTTTCCTCTTTCATTGACCTTAAACCCTCAAATCCTGAATTAATATTCTATAAGTGAAGAGGTACAATTGTTTTATTTTTAATACATTAGTGGCAAAATTGCACCCTTAAATATTAAAAGAAGGGATGAACATGTTGAAGATAGATGAAAGAGAAAAGGAAAAAGTGTGTCAACAAACGGAGTTAGTATTCTGTTAGTGAAGGAAGTAATAGCTTCATTTTTAATATATTAGGATGCTGATTGTATTTTCAAAAATAGATCGAGGTGTTAGATGCACCTTTACCTTTAATTAAAATAAGAAAACCTGCATATTCTCTATAGCATAATTCTTCTTGTCGTTATCACTTTAGCTTCTTCATTTGTTTCTTGATTTCATCTGTCGTTGTTTGTTGCAGATTATGATCATTGACTTCAAATTGCCGTATCCAAGTGGGATTGTAGCTGCTCATCTAATCAACAACCTCCATACTCCTCAAGGAGCCAAACTAGCAAAGTAAGGCACTACAAAAAACTAAAAAAATTAAATATTGGACAGAAGAAGTAAAACATCTAAACTAAATTGAATAGTTCCTTTGTACTCCTTCCAGGAAGCAAGCGAAAATGTTGGGAAAATTCTTCACTTTCAGTTTCTTATGAAGTTTCTTTCAATGGTTCTATGCTGCTTCTGATGATTGTGGATTTCAAGCCTTCCCTTCAATGGGGCTGAAAGCATACAAGTTCTTGTACGTCATTGCACCACCTTTATTTTTCATGACACATTCATTTAATTGGGGAAAAGTAAAGTTTAGACTAGCGTCTTCTTCAACTATAGGAGAGTTCATTTCAACCTTTAATCATTTGCAGGTTTAACTTTGATTTTTCTACAACTTACATTGGAATGGGAATGATTTGCCCACATATAATTATTATATCACTAGTCCTAGGAGGTATTGTTTCTTGGGGACTAATGTGGCCTCTCATAGAAAACAAAAAGGGCGACTGGTACCTACAGGCCTTGCTGAAAACAACCTGCAAGGTCTTGAAGGTTACAAGGTAAGTTTCTTAATGTGAAGCATCTTATTACAACGCATTCCTGTCGCAAACTATTTTAATTTTGGCTCATTATTAAAGGCTGCATGATGTTGATAGAAACTGATAGAACCTACAAATCAAACTTGACAGAATTGGGAATATTTACAGAAGCCCTCATATAATAGGTTCTAAGTGCAAATCTATACCTCACCAGCTCTTGCCACTAGGTTTACTAACCATCTATTCACCTTAAATTTAGACATCCTTGGCTATATCCATGATACTAGGAGGTGCTTTATACAAGTTATTCAAGGTGCTAAGCCATACGCTCAATGGCTGGTATCAACAAATTAGGACAAACGACAAAAAAATGTTCTTCCTGTTGCAGATCATAATTCTCCTTCAGGTCCTCATCAATCTTTTGATTTCCAATGCCGCACCCAATTCTTTCTCAAAGATCAAATCCCCACATGGTTTTCGATTGCAGGCTTTGTTTCAATTGCTATTGTCACAATAATCATTCTTCCACACATCTTTCACCAGCTAAAATGGTACTATATGTTGGTTATATACCTTCTGGCTCCAATGTTAGTATTCTGTAATGCTTATGGTTGTGGGCTAACAGACTGGAGACTTGCATCCTTTTATGGAAAGATTGCCATATTTACAATTGGAGCATGGGCTGGAGCATCACATGGTGGGGTTCTTGTAGGCCTAGCAGCCTGTGGAGTGATGATGAATACCGTCTCTATGGCCTTTGACCTCACATAGGATTTCAAAACTGGCTACCTTGCACTAGCTTCACCGTGCTCCATGTTTGTGAGTCAAATAATTGGCACTATAATGGGATGTGTGCTATCTCCTTGTGTCTTTTGGGTTTTCTACAGAGCATTTGATGATCTTGGGACTCCTAAAAGTGAATACCCTGCTCCATATGCTATTTTGTATAGGAACATGGCCATCCTTGGGGTCGAGGGCTTCTCATCTCTCCCAAAGAACTGCCTCTTTCTGTGTTGTATTCTTTGGCTTTGCCATTCTGATAAATTTGATCAAAGACCTTATGGGTGAGAGAGGGTGGTTCATACCAGAAAAGTTTTATAGGATCAGAAGAATTGTATTCAAAAGGCGTTCTTTGCCCTGTCTGTTACTGTTCATTAAATAGGTAAAATACAAAACCCTAGACTACACAATATGCTTACACCTGTACAAATAATAGAAGGACCTAGAATAATAGAGAGGGAATATTCCAGGATATACTGACAGATGTATACAGCTCATACAAAGATTATAACAGTTGCTTTTTCTGAGTGGAGACAGGGCCTTGACGTAGAGCTTGTATACTGGGCTTACTTTTGTAATCTGAAACTGGGCTTGGGCCTTGTAGTGTTATTCTCATATTCTTAACATCCCCCCTCAAACTGGGCCCAGGTGACCACATGAGGCCGAGTTTGCTTCGAAAATGAGAGAACTTGGTGTGGGACAAAGCTTTCGTGAAAACGTCGGCTATCTGATCGGAGGATGGGATGTATCGGACAACTAATTTCCGATCCAAGACTCTGTCTCGAAGAAAATGAACATCCAGTTCTATGTGCTTCGACCGAGCATGATACACAGGATTAGAAGCCAGAGCAGTGGCACTAAGATTATCACACCAGGCAATTGGGGGATTTTTCATTCGAACACCAAATTCACTAATAAGGGACTGAATCCAGGCTAGCTCAGACGCAAGATTCGACAGAGAACGATATTCTGATTCTGCACTAGAGCGAGCCACTACTGGTTGCTTCTTCGCTGACCATGAAATCAGAGATTCCCCGAGATACACACAATAGCCACCTATTGATCGTCGATCGTCAGGGCATACAGCCCAATCAGCATCAGAAAACCCTTGTAAGGTAAGATGTGTGGCTGGTTTAATGTGCAAAGCCAAATTGCTTGTTCCCTTCAAGTATCTTAATATTCTTTTTAGACCTTGCCAGTGTGTGTCTCTTGGTTCTGCAAGGAATTGGCTGAGCTTGTTTACTGCAAAGGTGATGTCCGGCCTAGTATTTGCTAAGTATTGTAGAGCACCGATAGCTTGCCGGTAGAGAGTAGGATTGTGTAGCAAAGTTCCTTCTTTCTTTGTGAACTGTTTGTTGACCACCATAGGAGTAGGAACCGGTGAGCAGTTAGACATACCAAACCTATCAAGTATGCTCCAAATGTATTTTTCTTGTTTTAAATAGAGACCAGTTTCATCTCTGAATGCCTCAACTCCCAAGAAATGATGAATATGACCCAGATCCTTTAGCGCAAAGGTGGAATTGAGCTGCTTGATAAACAACTCTAATACCTTGAGACAACTCCCAGTGATTACTATATCATCCACATATATAAGGATGAACATAATAAAATTCTTGTTTTTCATAAAAAACAGAGAAGTATCACATTTAGAGTGAACAAAACCCCAGCTTAGAAGTGTGGTTCTTAGCTTGTCAAACCAAGCTCTAGGTGCTTGTCGTAGGCCGTAGAGAGCTTTCTTCAAGAGACATACATGGTTAGGATATTTGGTAGATTGGAATCCTTCTGGTTGTCTCATTAGCACTTGTTCTTGTAGTTCACCATTTAGAAAAGCATTGTTTATGTCAACTTGCCTAATTGGCCAGTTAAAAGTCACAGCAACAGTAAGGATAAACCTTAGAGTACATGCTTTGAGGACTGGACTGAAGGTTTCTTCGAAATCTATTCCTGGACTCTGTTGAAACCCTTTTACAACTAATCTTGCTTTAGTTTTGTAGCTGAGTTCATCAGGATTTGTCTTTACTTTATAAACCCATTTGCAATCAACTAAGTTCCTTTCACCATGATAAGGAACTAGAACCCAGGTTTTATTCCGAATTAAGGCATTATATTCTTCTATCATGGCTTTCTTCCATTCCACAGATTTAAGAGCTTCTTTAATACTCACTGGCTCTTTTGGTAATATCAGATCAGTTGTAATAGCACCAACATACGGTAGCTTAGGTTTAGAGATACCTGCTTTACTCTTGTGATCATATGATGTTTTGGTGATATAGTAGCTGAATCCTGAATTTCTTCTGTGAGTGGAATGTTCTGCTCATTCTGGTTGTTTTCTTCTATCACTTGATCACTGATTTCGTTTGTTCCAGGGCTTTGCTGTGATGACTGCTGATTATTGTTGGACTGATTCTCAATAATTTGTTCTTGTGTTGATGCAGGAGCTAAGATTGGTACATCAGCAATTGGAACAGAACATGATGATACCGGACTTGGCTGGTCAGAACTGAGGTTTTCTAGTGTAGATTGGCTTGTTGCAGTAGACTTGAAAAATTCTCTGGGATGTATGCTTTCTTCAGGTACCTTCCTTTTGTTAACAAAGCCTGTAGAGAAAGGAAACTCAGTTTCATTAATGCAACATGTCTAGAAATGTAGATCTTACCACTAGAAA